>MQUG01003576.1:0-14301 GCA_007213375.1 Steinernema feltiae | reverse complement strand
TGGTTTTCCGATGGCACGGTACTACCTCCGCAAGGACAACATGCTCGTGATGCAGAATTTGGATCGATTTGCAGTGCAGAATGGAATTCACGCGAGTTTGAACAAGCAGCAGGTGGGGATTTGTGATTTCAGGGAGATGATTGACGCGAATCTGTCCATTTTCAGGTCTACGCGTTGGCCGACCATCTCGCCGACCTTCACGCGTTTGCGTAAAATGTAATTTGCATTGCACTTGCACGTAAATTGCACAATTGCAATTTCAAACAAACGCTCAGGGAAGCCGACGGTCTTTCGACACAGAGTTGTTGACTACAGTAGTCGCTTGAACTGACTTTCTTGTTTTAAGTATAGTTTACACGCGACAGGCAAATATGAAAAGTGGAGGTGGAATTAAGTAAAGTCTTCCTCACACGCGAGTCAGAAAATCAAAAATTGTCGCATTTCAGCACTTAGGTTTATTAAAATAACTGAAAATTCCACGTAAACAGATGATTAGGCCCTGATATGATCAGAGTTGTTGACCGGGATGCCACGGAGGACACCAACAGCACACTGGATCATCAGGACGCACGGCGTTTGGGTCCGCGACGGTGTCACCGAAGCATTTGCACACAAACAAGCAGATGACATGATTGCACTTTGGAGAAATCACGGTTGCTTGCGCGTTGACGAAGAAGAACATCTGAATCTCAGGGTGAATAGAGGCGTGAAAAGGCGAACCTTACCAGAAGAAGCAACAGAAATGCAGATTTTGCGGCCATCTTCGAGGATTAATGAGTTACGATCGAAATTCGCGGGTATTTATGAGAGCGAAGTGCTGCACTCTGCTGATCGGCGCGTGTTTGCACAGCAAATAAACCGATGAGGTGGCCGATTACATGATCTGATATTGGTCGCAGGTGACAACGATCGAAAGTCAACACAGATGGAAGTCATTTGATTTTGGATGACAAATTGAAATTTACCGAAGATTGTGTTTAAGAGATGCATTTTAACTAACTTAACAGCTTTAAGGTACAAAAAAGGAACAAAAAGGAAATAGAAAGAGACAAAAACTCAAAAACACAGGAATACGGTAGTTTACGGACCGAGTCCTGCGCTTTTCTCGCGCTACTCGTATTATTGAGGTTTGAATTATAGCGACGTTCAGCCAATATCCACGAATCGGAAAAAGAAGTCAAAAACAACCAAAAGCTAGCTGAATTGTGCTAGCGCCTGATTGACGTTAAGAGGTCGCTGGCGCGGCGAGTCACCTTTTGTGACTTCAAATTTGTCACTTTGATTTCCCGCTCCTCTTCGACGTTGCCGTCTTTATCATGCAAGCGCAAACCGGCCAGAAAGCTGTTTTTTCAAATGTTACACATAGATAACAAAACCGATCTGACGCTGCCGCAGCCACAATTTCTTACTTTCCGAAGCTCTCAACTGTGCTATACATAATGTCCGTACAATTGTTGCTCATCATCGCCGTCGCCGTGCTCCTCGTCCATGTGCAAGCAGGTTAGAAAGATGTTTTTGAACTTGTAACACATGTATGGTTTTGTAGGTTGTGCAAGGACCGGGTGCGGCGAACACGGCCAGTGCTCGTTCGACGGCACTACGGAAACAACGTACTGCAGATGCGACGAGGGATGGGAAGGCGTAAGATGCGCGCTGAAGATCGCCCCCACTACAGTCGCCACCGCCACCGCTACCGAAATGACGATCAAAGAAGTCCTGAGCACTGTAAAGATGCTTGCGGTTTGGATGATTGTCGCGCTCCTGCTCTTCGGCATCGTCCTCGTCCGCGAGTGCCAGAAGCGTCGCCAGTTGGCCGCCGCCGTCGCGCGGGCATTCCAAGATGTTGAGCAAGCGCTCGTGCCCCCCGCTGTAAGTCTAACACTTTTTGACCATTATTCTTTTTCTTTTTGTAGGTAGCCCCGTCCGCTCCACCATGCTACGGCGAGCATCCCGATGCTCCTTCTGCCACCGCAAACTCTCCGCATTCGCCGCTTCAATTTATGGAGCGTCTTCGTGCGTTTGGGGAGCTTGGGGGCGCCGTCCCGGTGTTACACCCACCGCACCGTCCGCCCAGTTTCGGGCACTGCAGGAGCCCAAATTGCTCACCCTTGTGGTGAACGAATTGTTGTGATTGTTATTGATTTTTGTTTGTTGACTAAAACTAATGTTTACAATGTCTTGTCTACCTACAGCCATGCAAACAGAAATCAATAACAATCACAACAATTCGTTCACCACAAGGGTGAGCAATTTGGGCTCCTGCAGTGCCCGAAACTGGGCGGACGGTGCGGTGGGTGTAACACCGCGGACGGCGCCCCCAAGCTCCCCAAACGCACGAAGGACGCTCCATAAATTGAAGCGGCGAATGCGGAGAGTTTGCGGTGGCAGAAGGAGCATCGGGATGCTCGCCGTAGCATGGTGGAGCGGACGGGGCTACCTACAAAAAGAAAAAGAATAATGGTCAAAAAGTGTTAGACTTACAGCGGGGGGCACGAGCGCTTGCTCAACATCTTGGAATGCCCGCGCGACGGCGGCGGCCAACTGGCGACGCTTCTGGCACTCGCGGACGAGGACGATGCCGAAGAGCAGGGAGCGCGACAATCATCCAAACCGCAAGCATCTTTACAGTGCTCAGGACTTCTTTGATCGTCATTTCGGTAGCGGTGGCGGTGGCGACTGTAGTGGGGGCGATCTTCAGCGCGCATCTTACGCCTTCCCATCCCTCGTCGCATCTGCAGTACGTTGTTTCCGTAGTGCCGTCGAACGAGCACTGGCCGTGTTCGCCGCACCGGTCCTTGCACAACCTACAAAACCATACATGTGTTACAAGTTCAAAAACATCTTTCTAACCTGCTTGCACATGGACGAGGAGCACGGCGACGGCGATGATGAGCAACAATTGTACGGACATTATGTATAGCACAGTTGAGAGCTTCGGAAAGTAAGAAATTGTGGCTGCGGCAGCGTCAGATCGGTTTTGTTATCTATGTGTAACATTTGAAAAAACAGCTTTCTGGCCGGTTTGCGCTTGCATGATAAAGACGGCAACGTCGAAGAGGAGCGGGAAATCAAAGTGACAAATTTGAAGTCACAAAAGGTGACTCGCCGCGCCAGCGACCTCTTAACGTCAATCAGGCGCTAGCACAATTCAGCTAGCTTTTGGTTGTTTTTGACTTCTTTTTCCGATTCGTGGATATTGGCTGAACGTCGCTATAATTCAAACCTCAATAATACGAGTAGCGCGAGAAAAGCGCAGGACTCGGTCCGTAAACTACCGTATTCCTGTGTTTTGAGTTTTTGTCTCTTTCTATTTCCTTTTTGTTCCTTTTTGTACCTTAAAGCTGTTAAGTTAGTTAAAATGCATCTCTTAAACACAATCTTCGGTAAATTTCAATTTGTCATCCAAAATCAAATGACTTCCATCTGTGTTGACTTTCGATCGTTGTCACCTGCGACCAATATCAGATCATGTAATCGGCCACCTCATCGGTTTATTTGCTGTGCAAACACGCGCCGATCAGCAGAGTGCAGCACTTCGCTCTCATAAATACCCGCGAATTTCGATCGTAACTCATTAATCCTCGAAGATGGCCGCAAAATCTGCATTTCTGTTGCTTCTTCTGGTAAGGTTCGCCTTTTCACGCCTCTATTCACCCTGAGATTCAGATGTTCTTCTTCGTCAACGCGCAAGCAACCGTGATTTCTCCAAAGTGCAATCATGTCATCTGCTTGTTTGTGTGCAAATGCTTCGGTGACACCGTCGCGGACCCAAACGCCGTGCGTCCTGATGATCCAGTGTGCTGTTGGTGTCCTCCGTGCATCCCGGTCAACAACTCTGATCATATCAGGGCCTAATCATCTGTTTACGTGGAATTTTCAGTTATTTTAATAAACCTAAGTGCTGAAATGCGACAATTTTTGATTTTCTGACTCGCGTGTGAGGAAGACTTTACTTAATTCCACCTCCACTTTTCATATTTGCCTGTCGCGTGTAAACTATACTTAAAACAAGAAAGTCAGTTCAAGCGACTACTGTAGTCAACAACTCTGTGTCGAAAGACCGTCGGCTTCCCTGAGCGTTTGTTTGAAATTGCAATTGTGCAATTTACGTGCAAGTGCAATGCAAATTACATTTTACGCAAACGCGTGAAGGTCGGCGAGATGGTCGGCCAACGCGTAGACCTGAAAATGGACAGATTCGCGTCAATCATCTCCCTGAAATCACAAATCCCCACCTGCTGCTTGTTCAAACTCGCGTGAATTCCATTCTGCACTGCAAATCGATCCAAATTCTGCATCACGAGCATGTTGTCCTTGCGGAGGTAGTACCGTGCCATCGGAAAACCACTCTGGATACTGTAGTTTTCATAGAAGAGCGACTCCACAACCTAAACGAGGTAATATATCAAAACAGGCCAGAAAATAGTGACTGTACCTTGTCACCTAGCCGTTTAAAGCTAATGTATGTTCTAGACGACGTTCGTTGTCATCGGATTTGCAGCGGAAGCAGGTGAAGTCCCGCCTTGTCCCTTCAGATCTGCGCTCCTCTGTGGTGTGCTTGCGAGTTCCCCTACGAATACAACCGCGCTTCGAGGGAATACGGCGATCATGCGTCCTCCCCACGCCCGAGGAACGTGAGCGTGGTTTTGTGCTCTGCCGCTTGGAGTCAGACACAAAAACTCGCATGTAGAATGAAATATTAGATTAGATAAACGGTAAATAACAAATAAATGATTCTAAAGTTCATTACTGTAGAGAATCGGATCTTCTAGCTTCACGTAGTTATCGGCTTCTTAGTTGTGCAGGCGCAGGGAGTGCAGCTACACGTGCAGGGAATCTGATGCGACGACTGACCTTCGGGACACGGGCCGCAGTCCACCACACAGGGAATGCAGATGCTCTGCGTGATTTCCACGTTCAGCACGCAAACGACCTGAATTTGATTGAAAAAGGCTCTTTTGTGAAACTCACGAGAAGAAGACCTAAAACCGTCGTTCTGCTCGACATATGCGTCTGCGTCAACAGCGAATCTGATGCTGGAAAATGCTTTTAAATGCTGTAATCCTTGTTTTTGAGGTTACTGTAGCCAGAATCTATGATCAAAAAGCATTCAGATGCTCAAAACAAGAATTTAGCAAACCTTCGACAATGATTTCCTCTCTGTTTCGGCCTCGAATCGTTGTGAATCAATGTTTTTCAATACCTGTCGGTTACTGTAGCTTAATTCCATCTCAACTTTTCAATGTAGTCAACATTCAAAGCCTCGCATCAACAATCAAAATCACATCTGTATGCTGAAAACCAGAATTCGCCGCATAAATGGCGTCCGTCATCCTAATTCCTCCTCCAAAAACGCCCAAAATGACGGAAAAGATCGCTTTTCTCGTCGTCTTTATGGTAGGCGACAATCCCAATCACCATATCCATCCGTTCTAGGCCATTTTTGCCACGGAAGCCATCTTGCCGTGCCCGCTGTGCTTTGTCGAGTGCATTCCGTGTCCAGACGGGTAGGAAAGACATCAGATTCCCTGCAAATGCGAGTGCTCGCCGTGTCCGGGGATTGCAACCACGAAGCGCCCTCCGTGCACAGAGAACATCTGCGATATCGCATGTTTCTGTCCCAAAGGACAAAAGCCTGACCCGCAAGCCAAGCGACCGTACAACGACTGCTGCTGGTGTCCTCCTTGCATCCCTGACGTCTGCTAAGCGCGAAGAACTAAGGATTCTCAATGAGAACTTTGGGACAAAAGATGTTTTGTCATGAGAATTTGGCATAAAATGAATTTGCTGAAGTCTACAACACCAGCAGCGCATGATTTCGCAACAACAAACGATCATTCTGCGCCAGATTTGGGTGAAAATCCTCACGAATAATATGGAAAACACGCTTTTTGATTTCGGCATCTGCTCAACAGAATCAAGACTCGTTTTTGGCAAATGCCAGCAGCACACATCTGCACATGCAGTTGTCAATCCTATAAATCAGCTCATGGAGGCTGAGTTTCCCAACCAACATGCTTGCAAGACTCGCGGTTTGTCTCCTTTTGGTAACGTTTCCGCCCTTCGTGAACTGAAAATGCCCAGATTTAGGCTTCGTTCCTCGTCATCTCCGCCGAAGAGGACATCAAAGCGGTCACTCCGTGTCGCTTTTTGTGCGCCCGCCCTTGCGGATGCACGAATGGCCAGATTCCCGATCCAAAAGCTGTGCGTCCGCCTGAAAACTGCTGCTGGTGCCCTCCATGCATCGATCCTCCTGGCGAAGGCTGTTAAACAATTGAATTGCGTTGAATTGTTGAATTGAGTGGCGAATAAACATCCCACATTAACGAGCTGAAAGAATTGCGCGAATTGCTCGTTAAAAACACAGTCAGACAGTAGGAATCAAGTAATTCAGGAAGCGACTAGGAGCGAGATCGTGTATCACAAATCGCGCAGTCATTCCCAAAAACGAAAGCAACCAGATCAATGTAATCTGGCCTGAGTGACAAAGCTCTTCGACTAGTCAGATTGAAGTCATGTTCGATGCTGGAATTTTGAATTCTTGTAAACACGCACACGTAAAAGGCCTTCAGCGCATTGCCAACAAGGTGATGCTACCACTGATGATGTTCAAGCCTGCTTTGCTCGGAATTCTTCTGGTAAAACGAGGAAGATCAGAATTCATGATTTCGCTTCTAGATTCTCGCTTTCGTTGATGTCGATGCGATCGGCACTCCCGGAGGCGCTTGCTGCGTTCAGATCGTCAGCTGCACGGTGCAACTGCAATGTCCTCCGGGCTACGAGAGTCAGAAGATCGGCTGCTCGTGCGAGTGCACCCCTTGCGCGAAGACAAAGTGCGTGGAGAATGATGGTTGATTAACCGAGGTTCCCTTTCTTTCGGTCATATTTGTGCGATAAATGCGGAATTCGGATCTCCCGTCAACACTCGAACTGTGATGTGAGCGCCTCGAACACCTCAACTGGAGGCGCGATTTGTGTCTTACATTAGAAATTGAGTTTATTCGCATCAGCGAAGTGCATTTTCCAGTCAAGAATCGCCCAGTGGCTTGCCGTCCTTCATGCAAGGAGTGCACTCGCAGGTGCAGCCAATCTGATGACTTTCGTATCCTTCGGGGCACTGATTCTGAACCGAGCAACTCACAAACATAGCACAGCAAGGTCCCGGCTTGTTGGCTGCGTCCGCGTACGTAGCAATAGCGAGGATCTAAACCATTTCAGTTGATATTTAGCGGCGTCAAACCAAGTCCTACCAAGAGAATTCCAAAGAGAGCGGCTTTGAACATCGCGTTGTCGATTGTGGTTCAGAAGTGAATCGTGAGGGGCGCTTTTACGTGCTTCCACTTGTGATAAACAACTCCCCGAGACCATCGAACGTGTGGAATGATAGCATCGCAAAGCAGCCAAAGAAGCAGAGATCGTGATTCGCGGGCATACTGTGACCTACATTCGCGTCAATCCGTTCACTTTAAGCCAAAGCACAACAACAGAGAGGCGCGTTGTTGTCTCTATTCGTGTTTATAGCACTTAGGACAAGGCTGTAGGACGTTTTCGAGTTGAGAGAGCGAACCTAAAAGCCCAGCATTAGACATCCACCAACGAAACCGAAAACAAGCGAAAACTGGAATTTGCTCTGATTTTTTGTCTTTTTTGTTCTCAAATTCCATATAACCACAGCATTCCATCGCCTACGCGTACAACAGCAACATGAAAGCGCCAGTCCTAATCTGGATTGCTGTGGTACGATCCCAAACAACTTATTGAATTATTGAATTCCATAATTTTAGGCGTTTTTCCTCGCTACGTCTGCTTCAACGCTTCCTCCAAAAATCGACAAATGTGCCGCTGTGCGTTGCCGCGGCTGTGAAACCTGTCCCGATGGCCAACAGCCTGACATCACGGCTATCAGACCAAAGGATGACTGCTGTTGGTGTCCTCCCTGCGTGCCCATCAAGCCCAAACCGTGCCAGTTCATGTGCCTGATCGCATGCATTTGTCCTGAAGGTCAGATCGCCGATCCGAAAGCTGTTCGCCCTGAGGGAAATTGCTGTTGGTGCCCGCCATGTGTTCCAAAGCCTTGTTAAAGCGATTGATGGCCAATGCAGGACACCCAGTCAACTGCTTGACGTCTTGTTTGATTCTCATTGAAACATAAAATCCTTTGTCCTTTGACCGAACCTTTGACGGTAGCGCCTGCACCGTAGCGTCAAGTAAACGATAGAAAGCGAAGGAAGAGCACCAGAAGCAGAAGGTACAAGTTGTTTGTGATCATCATAATTCAGCTCTAACGACTACGATAGCTATCAAACTCGTTTTCGTGTTTGCTTCTCCCAAGCTGTCAAGCAAAAACCCGATTGACGAAGGGCTCGACAGATCAATTCAACATGTTTATTCCGTTTGAGACCAATCAGCTCAAATCCTCACCTCTCAAGCAGTTGACGGAATTTCAGAAACGCACGGCGGGCACCAGCAAGTGGCGTCATCTGGGCGAACGGCCGTCGAGTCCTGAATCTGGCCCTTGGGACAGACGCACGCCATCCTGCACGTGTTCTGCGGCTTCGGGATGCACGGAGGACACCAGCAGCAATTGCCTTCGGGACGCACGGCGTTGTGATCTGCGATTTGGCCTTCAGGGCACACGCAGGCCATCTTGCACATGAATTTGCACGGTTTGGGGGTGGAAGCGGCGACAGCGATGCAAGGAGCGCACCAACAGCAGTCTCCTTCGGGCTGAATCGCCGAATCGTCTCTTTCCTGGCCTGAAGGACACGCTTCGCAGCCGCGACAGCGCACAGCGGCGCAAGGATCGTCTTCGGGACGATCGTAGGCAGAAGCGAGAGTTAGAAGAGTCTAAAACAGGGCTACAGGTCAGCAATAGAGTCGCAGGATCACCAGAGAGACGCAGAAAACGATTTTCAAAGTCATGTCGCTAGCAAAATGATGGATTTTTGGAGATTCGAAGCTTAAATACGTGGATGCGCCGCGTTGGCAACAGCGGTGGCGAGAGAATAAAACTGAAAAATGAGTTAGAAAAACGTGTTTCTGTGATGTTGAGCGCCAACGTGCAGAGATCTGGGATGCTCAAAATAGCGCGATCGATGCGTTTATCCGTTGTTTCACAGCCACTCAGCTGTCGACTGTGTGGGTCGGTCTCTCTGGACAAGCGCGTAAAACGAGGATGAAGGTCTCAACCGATCCAACGCCAAGCAACCTGATCTCTCTTCGCTGAATGAAATGGAGCGTATGCAAGTGACTTTATAGTGTCAGGGTTATGATGCATCAAGGCAAATCAACTTCTCAAGCGTCGCCGGAGTCGGAGCGCCGGCAATCTCCGCGCACGGCGAACAATCGCAAGTGCAGCCGATCTGATGACTCTCGTAGCCCTCCGCGCACTGGTTCTGGACGCTGCAGGCGAGGCGAGGTAGCAAGCACGGCGCTTGGGTGATAGGAACAGGCTGGTAATCCTGAGCGCTGACGATGGCGAGGACCTAGAATCGAGGATTAACCGCAGAGCATCCAGCTTCTCACCACGAAAACTCCGAGAAGCGCAGCCTTGAACATCCTAGCCGAGTCGGAGCTGCTGTTCAGCGTGATTGGAGGTCTGCGGGCGCCTTTTACGTGCGCCTGTTTACAAGGAAGTCCTTTGTTTGTCTGGGGTTAATCTGGCTGCAAAGGACCAAAGGTTGGAGTGGAATCACGAAACTGGAAGCTCAGGGGCGGCAAAAACAAGATTAGATGACTTTGGGTGCTTTGGTTGCTGGATGAGGTTATGAGCGACAAGAAACGTGGATCTTCCTGTTTAAGACACGACTGCGAGGACATGAACAACGCCAGTACATGCCAGATACTCGTCTTCTATGTGCTCAGAACTTTCAGATTCACGATCATTCATTAATCCGGCGCATTTGAAAACTCTCCATCGTTTTCTTCAAATATCAAACGTGACGTTGCGGCTCGCAGTCGTCACATCGTCACTCTAATTCCTCGTTTTTACGCGCTTTGATTGTCATCTCTCCGTCTTTGGTCACCTGAAAATTAATTAACCCCAAGAGAGTCGTTCTTGTCTTCTAATTGCAGCTCTCAACCCCTGCTCGGCGCATGACGCTCCCGATACTCGGCTGTTCAGCCGCCTTCGCCACTTCTTGCGATGTTCCCTCGACCGCCGCGTCCTTTCAATTGCGTCGAAATAGTTCTGATCGGCATCTATGCGATTGGCGCCGTCCTGGGCCTGTGGTTCGGCATTTTGGCCTACCTAGACGAGAGGCCTCGCAGTCAAACGATCGTTGTCCTCGTGATGAACGCGATTGTGTTCGTTGTGTGCATCTCCCTCTTCGTTTGGCTTCTACTGCGGCACTTCTGCTGGGCTCGTACGAATTTAGCTCTAAATTTGCGGACGTTAATCTCAAATTTCAGCGCAAGTGGAACCGGAATCCCAAAATGAGTTTGACGTCCAGCTTGAGGATCTTCCCGTGTACGTCGTTCAGCCGCCTCTCTTGCTGTAAGCGGCCGCGAATCTGGCTAAAGAGCTGCAAGGATCGACCTGATAGATTCACAATTACCCTTGTTTTGTTATCGATTCGTATTGTTCGTAAGTCGTAGAGAATAGATGATACCTTGGCATACGACCACCTACAACACACGTCGATCGTGGTTTGGCCGTACATGCAAACTCCCAGTTTAAATGAAGCCTGAAAGGCTTGTTGCTTTGAACCTTTAGCGCTCGCATAGTGGGTTTCGTGCTTCCACTGCGCACCCCTGTGCATTAATTCATTGATAGTTTGAATTTCACTCAAAAATGGACTTGAGCATGACGTCCTATGACCTCTCACCGTGACTAATCAGCTCAACAAACACGCGTTTTCCACTCTCGACCGACCTTGTGCAATGCAGGACAAACAGAAAAGAAACGTTATAACCCGCGTGTCACTTCGCGGTCACTTTCCAATGTTTCACATCGTCTATTTGATCTTCGCTACAGTATCCCTCACTCTCTGCACCAAACCGGATTATTACTGCTCAAGTAAGGCGCCCTCAACAGACTGTGACCCTTTTTTTAGGTCAATTCCCTATAGCGGAGATCAGAACGTGCGAGAATAACCAGACGATCTTCTGCGCGCACGAATTCTGTCAATGTTGTGGCGAGCATCCCACAATGCCTACCGTAACCGACGATCCTTTCGAACGAGGTTTGACGCGTTGAATTTCTGCAAAAGCACAGATTTAGCTTGCATGCCCTGCACCCCCGGATACGATATTTGCTATAAAGGACGTTTCACTTGTCTCTGCTGCGCTCTGGGAAGCAGCTCGGATTTGCGACCGATTTTGTGGATTGTGGCTGGACTGACTACGGTAGCGGGGTGTTTTGTGCTTTGATTTGGTTAATGAATGCAGTTATGTGGATGGGATGCGGCCTTTGGCGATCGGTGTTTGAAGTGCAAACGACCAAACTGCATAGAATAAAGTAGCCTGGCTATATATCCATCAGTCAGTTCGGTTCTCATTTCGATCCCAAGCGGTAGTCGTCAGTTGTTCAGCGCTAAATCCATTCGTTCTTGCCTAAACTTGCGAAATCACTCGGTATCGGACTTCCAAAAACCGGGATTTCATCAACCCGTGACTTTTGCTCGGTGACACCCGCCTATTTACATAAAAACAGGCCTATTCAAGCGCCACGGCTGTCAACACAGCGCAGTCAATCGCGATGTCCAGTAGAACCGCCGCCGCTCTCTTCGCAATCTCTCTGGCGAGTTCTCCTCTCCTCTCCACCTCCTCTCATCTCCATTCCAGATTCTTCTTGACGCAGCGTCTAATGTGGATGTCTAAAGCAATGCGTGGAATTGATTTCACATTGGCGCATTTATTCATTGGACGAAATGGACAGCTATTTTAGGCAAGTCGTATAAATCATAATTTTCATTCTTATTTCGTCGTATGTCCTTCGCCTAACTGAACAACTCCTAACCAAATTCGGCTTTAACGACGTGTTAGAGCGTAACGAGTCGGGGATGAGAGAAATAGCGATTTCAGCTGCAGTTTCCGGAAGATGTCGTTTCTCTCAGCGGACGGCCGCCTCGAGGATCGTTCCTCGCGTCGCGAGTCCAAGGAGAGTCGCCTGCGCATCGAGTCGGACATCAGCCTCCACTGTAATGGCAGCGATGCTTCCGACGAGTCGCGGATCGTGTCAGGACGTCGCAATCGTCGACGCTCCTGGCTCGACGGCTACCTCAACAGCTGCTCGCTCGAGCAGAGCACGGAGAATGAGCGAACCGCATTGAACCGTAGGATCTTTGGTAGCGCGTGGTGGTGGATTAGATGTCGTTTGCAGTCGTTTGCACGAGCGAAAGACGCGCGCGAACGCGATCGCCCACGAACGAACTTCTCGATTGTAAGAGTAAGCCGGCCCGGCCCAACTCATTCACCAATCTCGGGCACAATCTTGTAGGTTTCACAGTCCGCCGCGAGAATTACGAGCTGATTTCAGGCCTGCAGACTCTCTGGAAAACCTTCAACCACGGATGAATAACCGATCGACCTTCTTTTCACATTTCTACAAAACCGTTCGAATTATAGTTTCTTCGTTCGGAGGTGAATGAACGATTTAAAGAAAGTCGGTGGCACTTCAGTGCTTGGGTTCCTTCATAGCGCACAATGCCCCGAGTCACGCATTGAACAGAAATTGTTGCCGGGAGCGGCGATCGCGGTTGCATTCGCTGATTTCAGAGTCGATGTGGTAGCCGGATCATCGATTGTTTGTTCGCTCGCCTAGTCAAAGGTCCTGATCTCAACAGGGAGGTGATTGCCGTTGTTGAAAGACGATTGACAGAATCATCAAAGCACTTTTTCGGCAAAAGGCGTTGCCTTCGCGGTGTTTATTCCACCTCCTCCGACCATTTTCTGCGCGAGTTCACTCCAAAGACCAGTTTTTGTAGTCTTCAAGCCCTTTGGGCCTCGCGTCCTTTCGTCCGCTGTCCTCGTGTCGCTAAGCTCCGCGATGCCCACACGCTCGCTTTACCCCTTTGAGCCAATCGAGTGCATTTTCTTGTATCTCGTCGCGTTGACGATCGTCAGCTTCCTGGTGCTGCTGCGTCTACTTCAATCGCATCGGTATGGACGGAAATCACGAGTAACAGCCGTTTCCTGCTGCTTTATGCTTGGATTTGCCTCGCTGGCTACGGTACTAGCGGTTGTCATCCTCATCAGGTTGGCTGAGTGCGTTGAACGCGTTCATTCGTGTGAGCTTCATTTCAGGTGGATTCGACAGCTCTGATGGTCAGTTGGACTGATCACAGTGCCATAGAGACGCTTGGATTTGTTCGCATTCGACTTAAAATGACATTTTTGACGTCAAACTGAAAGTACGTAGACGACATTAATAAAGAAATATCACGTTCGCTGGAATGTCCTCGTGCAAGCACAATCGCACGGCAGCTGAAACCCGGAGTGCTTGTTTTTACGGAAATACTAGTTACGGAGGGGTCGAGAAGGGTCTAAAGCGCAGAGAACAACATCAAGTAACGCCAGTTTATCGTTTCGAGACCGACTACTGCAGTGGAGAGAGATGCGCGCGTGCAAAGACCGAACGAGACGAGTTTTACTGGTGGAATTGTGCGGACGAATTCACAATTTCGAGGAAAGAAACTTTCTGCGGATCTCCGCGGAATTCGTGTGGAACTGCAGCACCGCTTCTTTCGTTTCGTCCTCGAAAGCGCCGTTGAAAGGGATCCCGTTGGCGGCGAACACCTCCGCGTAGCTCAGTTTGGCCAAATTGATGAATCCCAACTTCTCGAAGAGTTTCTGATTTGCGAATCCCGTCGAGACGCTGATTGCTCCTGCGACTTTGCTGTGCGCCTGAAAGCGATGAAGGAAGGGAGAAGAAGGACGGAGGGACCAACCAACGCCTCCTGGATGAGCATCGCGAAGGTCTCCCCGATTCCGCGGCGTTGGAAGTCAGTGCGGACGCACGAACTCTCGCCTTTGGCCACAAAGTCGATTTCCGGTGGACAGACGCGCCAGAATTCCTTTCGCAGATTCTCGGAGATGTCGGCTGAAAGTGGAATTGTGGTCGCGGCTCACGAGTGGGTGGGTGCATCGCTACCTAGAATCTGCGCCTTCTTCGTGTATTTCGGCTTCGAGACCGCAATCTTCGCGGGAACTCTGTGGAAGAAGCTCATCAGGTGATATCCGACGATCGCGCCGTCGGATTCGTCGATCGCGAGGAACGAGATTCCGGCGGCGATTCCTCCGCTATGCGCGGCACGTACATCGCCGCGTAGTCGGCCGCCTCGAACTGGAGCGCCTGCAACA
>MQUG01003575.1:0-51794 GCA_007213375.1 Steinernema feltiae | reverse complement strand
TCTTTAAGAATGCGTTGATATTGGTGGCGCCTTCCAACTCACTTTGATTGCAGATGCTTTGAACATACCCGTCGTTTCATTCTTTTCATTCTTCGCCTCTCTTCAAATCGCACTTTCAATGAATTCTTGAAAGTAGTCCATCGACAGCTCTTCATAAATCGAGCAGAGCTCCTTTGATTCGACATTACAATCGATATCAGCTAAAGTCAAACTTCAAGCAAGCTTTCTGGCAGAAAAACTGCGGCATTTTAGTTGATTTTGAGCGCCACTTCAAATCCAAAGAATAATGAATGACTACCGTACCTGCCGTTGGAGCTCCGGCAATCGAAGTTGTCAGGCTCCATTGTTGTGCTCCACAAATTTTTCGTCTTCGATTCGTTTTCGCTAGATCAAAGATCGTCTTTGGCTCTGACAGGATGTAAAAGTGCTGCAAAACGTATTCGATACTCACTTCAAGCGAGGAGCCAATTGACTGAGCCGGTCGATCCAACACACATAAAGTGGTGTCCTGAATTAGTCAAAATAATGGCGATTTGATTGCAGATTTGAACATCGTTGTTCGTTGTTGCTTCTGCATTCAACATGACCATTTTCATCATTTTCTGTGGTTGTGTAGACTCTTTTCGATCTCCACAAATCGCTGTTTGGTGTCTCCGTTATGTGTGAAATGCTGCTCGCAATATTTGGCCTTTAA
Organism: Steinernema feltiae; assembly: GCA_007213375.1. NCBI lineage: Eukaryota > Metazoa > Nematoda > Chromadorea > Rhabditida > Steinernematidae > Steinernema > Steinernema feltiae. Next base: position 51,100 of record MQUG01003575.1, on the reverse strand, counting down.
CTGCAAAGAACCTCACTTCAAATCGCACTTTAGTCCTTCGCCGGACATTCATAATAGAGCAGTGCTCCTTCGATCGACTTTAAAATCGATTTTAGCCAAAGTCAAACTTGCAGAAACGTACACTCGAGCTTCTGGCAGCAAAACTGCTTTTCTGGTGATTTTGAGGGACACTTCAAATCGTCTCTATAGGACAATTCAGATCCAATGAATAATGAATGACTCTACCGTACGTTCACCACTTCTTGTCGTGTTCCATAAATTTTTAATCGGTCGTCTGTGTTGTAACCGGTTGTGCTCTGCCTGAATGTAAAAGTTCTATATTTCCGCGCTGCAGAACGTATTCGATACTCACTTCAATCGAAGCGAACAATCGCAGAATCGATCAATTCAGCAGACGTAAAATGGTGTGCTGAATTAGCCAAAATAAAGGCGAAAGTTGATGAATGAACGTGCTTGATTGAATGATCCGTTGATATCCTGGAGGCGAACTAATCGATATGATTTAGGGCTTGATAGTCTCCTAACAACTGTCCATTTCCATTAATCGTTGGACCGTCTATTGTCTGGTCGTCTCGTTTCTAGGTTCCGAGTGGTCCCCTCGTTAGAAGACTTCTATTGTTGGTAATAGAATTAGAAGTTTTGAAAAGTAGAGACTAATATTGCAGTTTTCTCAAAATTGGCGCTGAAATTCCAGATTGCTGAAAACATTTTTGACTTTGATCGACAGGATTTACGCGCTGCAGAACGTATTCGATACTCACTTCGATTGAAGAGAACAGTCGCAGAATTGGAGCACTTTGATGAGGGCTGAAATAGCCAAAATTTAGGCGAAAGTCGATGAACTGAACCTCCTTATTGGCTGATCCGGCGATATCCTGGAGGCGAAATAATCGTCGTTCTTTGCACCTTAATGGCCTCTACCATAAACGGAAACTGAGCAGCAACACAGACTTTGCATGTGTTCATCGGACGGTCGATCATAATCCAGGGCCTACAATGATCATTCTGGTTCAAGCACCTTTTTTCTCTCAGATTCGAAGCTATTCGTTGCCAGATGTAGACGTTCGCAGCTCTGACAGTTTAGTTCAATCTGAGAGAAAAAAGGTGCTTGAACCAGAATGGATCATTGTAGGCCCTGGATTATGATCGACCGTCCGATGAACACATGCAAAGTCTGTGTTGCTGCTCAGTTTCCGTTTATGGTAGAGGCCATTAAGGTGCAAAGAACGACGATTATTTCGCCTCCAGGATATCGCCGGATCAGCCAATAAGGAGGTTCAGTTCATCGACTTTCGCCTAAATTTGGCTATTTCAGCCCTCATCAAAGTGCTCCAATTCTGCGACTGTTCTCTTCAATCGAAGTGAGTATCGAATACGTTCTGCAGCGCGTAAATCCTGTCGGATCAAAGTCAAAATGTTTTCAGCAATCTGGAATTTCAGCGCCAATTTTGAGAAAACTGCAATATTAGTCTCTACTTTCAAAAACTTCTAATTCTAGTTACCAACAATAGAAGTCTTCTAACGAGGGGACCACTCGGAACCTAGAAACGAGACGACCAGACAATAGACGGTCCAACGATTAATGGAAATGGACAGTTGTTAGGAGACTATCAAGCCCTAAATCATATCGATTAGTTCGCCTCCAGGATATCAACGGATCATTCAATCAAGCACGTTCAGTTCATCAACTTTCGCCTTTATTTTGGCTAATTCAGCACACCATTTTACGTCTGCTGAATTGATCGATTCTGCGATTGTTCGCTTCGATTGAAGTGAGTATCGAATACGTTCTGCAGCGCGGAAATATAGAACTTTTACATTCAGGCAGAGCACAACCGGTTACAACACAGACGACCGATTAAAAATTTATGGAACACGACAAGAAGTGGTGAACGTACGGTAGAGTCATTCATTATTCATTGGATCTGAATTGTCCTATAGGAGACGATTTGAAGTGTCCCTCAAAATCACCAGAAAAGCAGTTTTGCTGCCAGAAGCTCGAGTGTACGTTTCTGCAAGTTTGACTTTGGCTAAAATCGATTTTAAAGTCGAATCGAAGGAGCACTGCTCTATTATGAATGTCCGGCGAAGGACTAAAGTGCGATTTGAAGTGAGGTTCTTTGCAGTTAAAGGCCAAATATTGCGAGCAGCATTTCACACATAACGGAGACACCAAACAGCGATTTGTGGAGATCGAAAAGAGTCTACACAACCACAGAAAATGATGAAAATGGTCATGTTGAATGCAGAAGCAACAACGAACAACGATGTTCAAATCTGCAATCAAATCGCCATTATTTTGACTAATTCAGGACACCACTTTATGTGTGTTGGATCGACCGGCTCAGTCAATTGGCTCCTCGCTTGAAGTGAGTATCGAATACGTTTTGCAGCACTTTTACATCCTGTCAGAGCCAAGACGATCTTTGATCTAGCGAAAACGAATCGAAGACGAAAAATTTGTGGAGCACAACAATGGAGCCTGACAACTTCGATTGCCGGAGCTCCAACGGCAGGTACGGTAGTCATTCATTATTCTTTGGATTTGAAGTGGCGCTCAAATCAACTAAAATGCCGCAGTTTTTCTGCCAGAAAGCTTGCTTGAAGTTTGACTTTAGCTGATATCGATTGTAATGTCGAATCAAAGGAGCTCTGCTCGATTTATGAAGAGCTGTCGATGGACTACTTTCAAGAATTCATTGAAAGTGCGATTTGAAGAGAGGCGAAGAATGAAAAGAATGAAACGACGGGTATGTTCAAAGCATCTGCAATCAAAGTGAGTTGGAAGGCGCCACCAATATCAACGCATTCTTAAAGACCAGTTCATACTTATCTACAGTACAACGATGTACAATGCAGCCACCACAATAACGCAGACGGGCAAGCAATGTTCCTCTCCATTTTATCCAATTTTACCGCATTTATGGTAGCGATTACTCCAAAACCGATTCTTCTCGTCTAGTCGACAAATCCTGAGCACATTTCTTTGACTAAAGTACGTTCAAAAGGTTCTCAAAAGCATCAAAACAACATTTTTAGACTGTAAAAGAGAAGTTCAGTTATTGAGTCTCAGAAGGACGAACAGTAAAGCAACCAGTGATTTCAGCGATTTGCTCGTCCGCCACAGAAGAAGATATGAACATATCGCCGATTCGACCTTTGAACTCTCCTTCCCTTTGAGATGCCAAGCTGACTACGCGGCAGCGGAGGCAAATCATAAACAACGCATGATGTCAACCCATACGCGATCAAAACGAGAATGTTAGAATGAGAAGAGCTGAGAAGAGCGCCTGGAAATGTACGTTTTAAATTGCTTCTCTAATTGAATTCTCTATTCAAGGAATCACACAGCAGAAGCGCAACTGTAAGTGCTCTGCATGCGTCTGCATTCTGGAACGAAAGCAAACAGGAATGAACGCGTTTGTGAAACGATTTGTGACTGGAGTAACACAGCAACATTGTGAACAAAGAAGAATATCGCGATTGCAAGGTAATTCTTTTTTTATGCTCTATCTAATCTAATCAGCTGCATTGCTCTTTGGCTAGCAGACGTCCAAGAGCGTCTTGGGGCTTAAGAAGGACAATCGACTGACTAGACTATATGGCGCCAATAAATTTCCGCTGGATTTCCTCAAAACTGGACACCGATTGCGCTTGCTTGTAGGAAGCTCCGCGATTTCTCGCTCGAACAATTTTTTAAATTATTTCCCATAATGTTGCTTTAATTTGGCTTGATCTTTCCTATTTCAGTCACTTAACGGCCTTGGTTACGTCACCGATTGCTTGGAACGTGAAGCTGACATGCAAACAACACGATCTAAAGGGCCCATGTACAGAGCGTCTCTACGTTCCGTCACACCACAAACCATCAACTTTCGGACGAGAAAATAGAGTCTTGAAAAGAAAAGTCTCTCTGGCACGCGACGAGCAATTTTCAACCGATTCTCTTCGTTCAATTCATAACGGCAAAGATATTTACAGTCAAACCGCACCGCAATTCGCAGAATCAACGAGAACTGCTCCAGCAATGCCCGCACGTCGCCAAGTTCTGGATTCTAATACCGGATTTCGATTGGTTTATGCAGCGAGTTGATTGGTTTATCGTTGTTTTGTTGTTTTGTTCAGCGTGACAGAACTTTCCAAATAGCCTGTGTTTTGTGCGCAAGTTATACGAGATCATAACCAAATGTCACAGGTTGTTGCTATGAAACAAATCATAAACAGGTGGTGTTGTCACTTTGGAAATAACGGGAGATCTCAAAAACAACAATTTGAACGTAGCAAAACGGAGCAAATGAAAGAAAGAGGTGAGAGGCAAGAGTGCTCGACAAGCGAAGCGAACGATCAAGTTACTCCGAAGAAGAGGAAACTTGTCTTGAGGTGAGAGGAGTTTGATTTGCAGCACAAACAACAGAAAAGCAATCGCCAGTTGTGTTGCTTGATGACAAACATGTTTACAACGATGCCCTTTACAGACGGCCGCCCGGGTTAACGAGCCTCGCGAGGCCAAAATCGATTAGTTCAGCGCGTCTTTATTATCAGTTACGTTTGCAGACTGAAAAGGCGTCTTAAATAGTCTGATTTGTTACAGTTGCTATCTGGCAAATCAGTGGTCAGTGGCGTCTTGCGGTTATTTCCTTAATTTTAGATACATTTCGCTTGATTCTGGTTGTATAACCTCGCGCCTCAAGTTGGTCTCGATTGGACAAGGAAACACAACATTGTGGCTGTTTTTCCCAAACTATATGAAATGCTTGTTTACAACGTTCAAACGATGTTCTTTACGAACAGGAGGCGCCTGAGTAAATGAGCCTCGCGAGGCCGTTTTCGTTTTCATTTTCAGTTTCGACGTTTTCAGACTAAAAAAACCGTCTTAAACCGGCTGATTCGTCAACACACTCCAATCAAGGACTCTTTTTTGAACAATTTACACACGAAATTAGGGGTACGGTAGTCTAGAAGCGTTTCTTCAAGAAATTCAATGTTTAAATTCAAAATTTGAAGTTAAACACCAAAAGATCGTTGTCGAGCTTTAAGGTACATCAATCAATCAAAAATTTCAGTTCAGTTCTTCGCTTCGGATTACGGTAGCTCTTAGCTCAAACTATGTTTCTTGCCCTTTTCGCATCTTTCAAAGTCGCCCATTCGGTCACCAGTCGCTATCTCGCGCGAATCAACTCACCCAACTGCACAAACACGAACCTACTTTCTCCGTTCGCCTCTCTCGTGCGCGCATTTCTCTCTTTATGCAAATTCTGTTCATCATCTCTGCTCGGCGCTGCAACATTCCGCCCGTTAACAATCAACTCGACTATCAGAGCTCCGTCTGCCCCGAATATCACCCACCGCCACCACTCATAACTCGTTCGCCGCGCACACAAAGCGCTGACCCGATTCGCGATTTGCATATAAGCGAGGCCTCGCCGAGACCCGCCATCACTCGCCACTTTCTGCTCTCGACGCGCAAAATGGAAGGACTCGTGAAGAAGGATTCCGATCGCCACGCGCAGCTTCGACGCATCGCCGTCATCGCTGTCAGTGTTTCCACGTTGGCGGTCGTCTCTGTGGTCATCTCGCTTCCGCTCCTCTACACCTACATCATGGTGAGCTACAGTAATCCTGGTGCCTGGGTTTGAGCAAATTTTGAAAAAATTAGAAATTACAGTATCTAAATGTCTTTGACTTGATTTTTGAGCTTTTTAAGTTGTTTGGCCGTAAAGCAGACGCTCCAAGCAGCAATTTGAGGTGCGACATGCCTAGCTTTAGTTTTGGTTAGGGTTACGGTAGTTTTCAAAACATGCTTGTAACTACTGTAATTTGCAAAATTTGTGTACGGTGTAGGTAAACAAACTGATGCGTACAAACAGCTGCACAAGCCTGTAAACACAGAAGTTTCAAACTCGCTTTTTATAACAAGATAACGGTAGTTTTATAAATTGAACATAACTACCGTAATCCTACAAATTGACGCTGTCGGTACTGAAATTGACGCTATTTTCAAGCTCTACAAGAAGCTTTCAGCAAAAAAATGATGGTTTAGACAAAATTTCCGTAATTGGACGATCTTACTGTAGCTCCATTATGACTACAGTAAGATCATGATTAATCCCCAACTGCGACCACTCAAACAAGAGCTCACAGCAAGCCGAGCACAACAAAAACGCGAATTTCCCTCATTTCAGAGCATGCAAACGATGATCGAGGCGGAGACCGACTTCTGCCGAACGAACCAACGCGACATGTGGTACGAGATGATGGCCGTCCAGCGCACTCGTCACGCTCGCAGCGTTGACCAGCGCCAGAAGCGCGGATGGCTGTTCGGCCAGTGGGTGCCCGAAGGAGGAGTCGGCGGAGGAGCGAACTACGAAGCGCCCGGCACCGAACCGGTCTACGCGGCGCCCGCGCCAGCGCCGGTCTCCGGCTACGGACCCGTCGTTGACCCTGAACCCGCCCCGACCTGCTGCACCTGCCAACAGGGAGCCGCTGGAGCTCCTGGAGCGCCCGGAAACGACGGAAAAGATGGAAACGATGGAGTTAGCGGCAAAGACGGACGCAACGGTCGTGACGGTCAGATCGCCGCCTCCGAAGGTCTCCAGCACGAGCCCTGTGTTATCTGCCCGCCCGGACCAGCCGGTCTCGCCGGACCCCAAGGACCCAAGGGACCGCAGGGACCTCGCGGAACCGCCGGACTCCACGGAATCGACGGAAAGCGCGGCGAGGCCGGTATGCAGGGACCTCCCGGCCCAATGGGCGTCCCCGGCATCGAAGGATCGACCGGAAAGCGCGGACAGGACGGCAAAGTCATCACCGTTGAAGGACCTCCCGGCCCACCCGGACCCGTTGGACCCGAAGGAGCGAGCGGCGTTCCCGGAGTCAAGGGAATTCCCGGCACCAGCATCCCCGGCCCCCAGGGACCCACCGGAGACGCCGGAAAGCCCGGACGCGCTGGAAAGAAGGGATCGCAGGGACCTCAGGGACCCCTCGGATCGCCCGGCCACAACGGCGACTGCTTCCACTGCCCCCAGCCTCGTACTCCTCCAGGATACTGAGTTGCTCCCCCGTACAGCCACGCTCTCTCTCCTTCTTTTGGTGTTTTGTAGTGATAAGAGATTCTAAAGTCGACAATGTGTGTTGTTGTTGGAGATTTCAAATAAAGAGAGCGCTTCATAGCCGCGTGTGCGCATTGTGATAGAGGACGAAGACGGTCTGCTTGAGAATGAGGCTGAAGGACAATGAGTCAGAGATGAGGTTTTGTGACGACGATTTTGTTGAAAATGTGAAAAATGTGTGAACTCCTACAGCGTCCTATCGCCATTTCTCCGATGAGCGCCATTCATTCACCCATTCATTTCCATCGTGGCGTGGCGTGCATATCTCATTCAAATACACAATACACCGATGATGACCATCTGACGACTGTAGATCAGCGGCGGTTCACGTCAATTAGAAAATGCGCGGCGCTTTTGTAGATCATAGCGGAGTTCCGATGCGTCGCCGCAGCGGCGCGAGGGAGGCAGACGAACAGAGAACACAAATCATCAATTCTCTGTGAGTTTCAGCGGAAATCATCAGAAGCGAGCGGTCAAATCGATGTTTCTGATGATTTCGATCTTCCTAGGTCTCAGCGCATTTGATTCAACATCGCCGCTCTCTCTCTGATCAAGCTCTACCGCCCTCCTACAGCCTCATTTCAATCGTTCATTCGATCGTTAGTTTAAGGGCTGAAGGTCTAAAGGGCTGAACTCCTGTTTCTGGCAGAATTTTGGATGCTAGTCGAGCCAACTCTATCGCTTCTATCCACCCTGATCTCTAAGGGTCCCCCAGACCCCTCAAAGAGGCGGCAATCTCCACTTCCCCACCGCAAACCCTCGCCCTCTAATCATCCTAATTGAAGTTTCGCTTTCACCAAATCCGCTCCTGCGTAACGCAATTCGCGCCCCTCAGCGGTTCCGCAGACCGTGTGGGCGCTCCGCCGCCCTGGGCACAAAAAATCGATAGACGACGGACCGTCGGCGGCGGCGGCGGCGCACCTAACACCGCCGCGACGCCGAACGTGCGAAAAATCTCCTTTTTTCTTTCGATGGACGCGCGCGGTCGCGAGTTTTATTTCGAATATGTCATCGCGCGCGTCTTTTGATTTCGAAAATCCAATTAGGTGGAGTTGTTTTTGATTACCGTATTCAAAAGCGGCGTTTTGTATGCAAGATTGCACTCTGCTTTGCCTTATTTGAGGCTTTGTGTGTGAATACTGAGTGAATTCAGGGTTTTCGCGAGGTTTTTCTGCTCTGTGATCGGCTGTCCTCACATGTTTGACCTTTGGAGTTGAGGCGCGGCGCCTTTACGATCTCAAACACACAAAAGATAGCGAGCGAGATGGTTTGTGATCGATTGGCTAGTGCTAGGAGAGAGGCGGAAGCTTCTTCTATGAGTTTTGAGCGTATCATGTCAAAATGAAGCGGAATTTCAAGTATCCACTGCTTCTTTAAAAGTCATAAACCCCAAAAAACGCACAAAAAGATCAAAACTTTCAAAATTTTATGAAATTTCAACGTTTCTTTTGTGTTTTAAGCATCAAAACTGTTGAGCGGAAGATGGAAATCAACTCGAAAAAGCACAGTAAAGGTTCAACAATGTGGGGTAGCACGGCTTAAACTCTGATCAACGGTGAAGAGCCGTGATTTTGACGTTCTACAAGTTCCTCACTCTAGAATGACCAAGCCGTCTTTAATTTGAGTCCAAAAAATAGAAAAATCCAGTCAATTGATGGTTTGTCAGCGAAACGGACAGTCAGAAGTCGATTTTTGGGTCTAAAATTACAAAAATAAAGCGATTTCTCAGCATTTCGAGCTCAAAAAGTCCCCAATTTTACACAAATATGAACTGGAAGTCAGAAAGGTGAAAGCAAGAAGAGTAGGCTCAAAATTGCTGAAGAAGTGACGATTTTTCTTAAAATCGCAATTTTCTTCGTTTTATCCGCTTTTTGTGCTTCTAATCCGATGCTCTGGGTCTTATTTCTGTAGTTTGAGATGAGAAAACACTCAGCAAACACCAAAATTCTGAAAAAGATGCTCAAAATGGACGTTTTGCTCAAATTCAGCGATTCCTTTAAGGGTAACTTGCCCCGATTTGATCATTTTTTGACCTCTGATTCATCGCTCCAGCCTCCTCCGACCTTGTTATCGCGACCAATCGCGCCAAAAGTTGTTGCCGCGACCAACAACTCAACACCGTTGCCATGCGACCAGCGCTAATCTCTCGAAAGGTGATTTTCGGCCTTTGCGCGATCCTCTTTCCTTGAAATTCGCGTGTGGAATCTCCTCTCTTCCCCCTTCATCCTTCCTCGTTATTTCAGAGTGCTGCCAGGGTGCTTCAAGAAGCCCCGAATTAGCCCCACGAAGAGCGTGTGTAGCGTGCGCCAGGCGATGCTCATCGGCGCCAGGTGAAAAGGTCCCGCTTCTCTCCTCCTCCTCCTCGCTGCCGTCGTCGTCGGTTGATGCGAAGCCACACCCGGAGGCTCTGAGCTCACTCGCCTAGCGCGCGGCACTCGCTGGTAACCGCCGCTGCCCCGCGGCCTATGGAGAACGTTCCCTCGCAGTTCTGTGAAGCCGTTGCCGCGACAATCGGTCGTCTCGCGGTCGATTTCGACGCCTCGCAGATCAAGAACCGAAAGTGGGCGAGCGCGATGGCTGACCGCAGCGCCGAGCGTCGCGACTACTTTAACGTCTACGTGCAGCTGACGCCCGATCTTTGCTGGCGCTACTACTGCCGCCGCGACCCAACCCTCTGCAATGCGCCGCCGCAGCAGCTCCTCATGATGGAGAACTACAAATTCGAGGACCTCAAGCGGATGGACCCGAAAACGTTTCAATTCGCCTCTCTCGACATCCAATCGGCCACCTTCCCGTGGCTTCCCGACCCTCTGCCCGCCATCCTCGGCACCGTTCTCTACAAAGAGTTCATTCCGTTCATCCTCAAGCACTCCAACTCGTGGACGTTCAGCTACTCGCTGAATCTCAACGAACGCTACCGTAACTCGACGGAGAAGATGCTGCGCGCAGTGGAGCGGCGACCCTTTGAGGCGTGCGCCGTGCGCTACGGCGGCGCCAAAACCGAAGAATTTGTGCGTTTCCAGCTCAGTCAACGGCTTGCTGCGCTCGAGCTGAACGGATTCTGGCCGCCGACGATGAAATCCGCGCTCGCCGCCTTCATCAGCTCGCCCTACTTTGAAAAGTTGGAGCTCGCGCAGGAGTGCGACATCACGATGGATTTCGCGGTCTTTGAGACCATGTTCGAGCTGTTTGTGAAGGGCAGCGCGTTCACGAAGCTCTATCTCCGGTGCTACATCCGCGCGCCGTTCGTCACCTTTGAGAGCTACCGCAAGGACATGCAGGTGGCGATGAGTCCGGGGAACGAGGTGATGTGGCGCAATCCGCTCACCAATCTCACCTTCCTGCTGATGGAGAACGACAAGGGTCGTGGCTACCGGTTCATCGTTGGAAAAGACTGAATTTTGATGAAGAAGAAGAAGAAGAATACTTGTGTTGTTGATTTGCTTTGATTTCTTGGTGATCTTCGCTACTATCTACCTTATATTGTGACCGCGTGTTTCTGTGAACGATAAAGAGCGAACGGAAGTGGAGTTTGATGGCTGCATAGATTGATAAATCACTTGGAGGACGAGAATAGTGAAGTTGGCTTTGATTTGCATCATTTGTGGCTTGCATACGGTAGTTGTTGACAGTTCTAGGGGTCAAAAGAGTTACATTCTAAAACTGCAATTTCCTCCAGGACCTTCAATTTTGAAATTTCGGTTTTTTGTGGAATTCGAAAGCTACAGTATACCTCGACAACATTGAGCCACCGGATTGGTGCTCAAAAGCTACGCGCAGCCAAGTCATCGATTGGCCTAGTCTTTTGAAGTTCCGCAGGCCACAATTGCGGTTTTTAGTGATGCTTGGGGGACCAAAATATTGAACTTGGCATTGATTTGCACCATTTGAGGCTCGTGTCGACATTCTGGGGTGTCAGAGGTGGCGGTAGAGTCGAAATCGTAAACTACAATTCCCCCAGGACCTCCAATACGGAAATTTTGGTTTTTTGTCAAATTCCAGAGCTACAGTATGCCTTGACAACATTGAGCCGCCGCATTGACGCTCAAAAGCTTAAATGCAACGTGCAGTAAAGTCATAATGCGCTGGTCCAAGGCGTCTGCTGCTGATTTGGGTCCAGACTGACCATACAGACTCGTGTTTTTAAGTTCAGCAGACCATAATTGCGGTTTTTAATTATGAGATCCGTAGTATCACCGCGAGAGGCGCACAATTAGTCTTCGCTCCTCTAGAATGTCCAACAATATCGCAAGTGGCTTAGTCTTCGAGCTTTGTCATTCTGTTTTTTCCAGAATTCGTACAGCGCAGCAGGTTCGCGCCTTGTGTGTGTTGACATTCTGAGTTTAAGAGAGCAGAAAAGTCGAGTTTGGCGCAAAGTGAAATCGATGATGCGGAGCGGAGTTGTCATGTCAACGCCAAGATTTTCCCGAGCTTACGGATTAAATAATGCAAACCACAATCTGATGGCACGACAGCGACAAGCAGAGGCGCTTGGCGGTAGGGACAACAAGAACATGCCAACAGAATCTGGCTAAAAACGGCAAAAGCTTTGATTGTCTTGTTTTGTGGCATCAAATTGGTGTTCTAAGCAACATATGAAGCGGAGAACCTTGGCTGTTTGGACAAAAAAATAACCAAAAAACAGGAAAAAGTCGAGTTTGCAGAGCGCAGTTGAGCGGAGTTGTCATTACAACGGCCAGATTCAATTGTTCACAGCATTGGTGATTTGGCCAAAATCCGAGTGGAGGACGACATTTGCAAAGGTTAAGTCCGTGTTTTTGGTCCTCGGTGGCAGGGAAAACAAGAAAACACAACAAAAATCAACTTAAAAACAGCAAAAGCCTTGATTGTCTTGCTTTGTGGCATCAAATTGGTTGAAGCGACGTGTTAAGCAGAGAATTATGGGCTGCCCGGACAAAAAAATGACCAAAAAACGGGATTCTGTTCTTCTGTGTGTGTGTGTGTGTGTGCGTGCGTTGCACCGAATTGACACAGCGCTCTTATCTTTAAAATGACTCCAAAATATTGACCAAAACCCATAAACAACCTGCTTTGTGCAACAATCCTAAAGTTTAGTCATAATTTTGATTTTTGGCAAATTTCAAAAAAGGTAGTTCAAACATCGCAATCAACGCGCCCATTTCTAAGCTTTCCAAAGCTGCTCGAAGGCGTTAATCCGTGTGAAGAAACATGGCTGATCTTTGGTCAAATCTGTTTTTGAAAGATTAATGGAAAGGTGTTGATGTCAAAATGCGTCGAGTCGCGACCGGCCGTGAGCGGAGGGAGCAATCAACCGCTGCTAATTGGTTGGCCCTCCGCCAAAAAGGATCTCCGCACGCACTACAGTTCTCCGCTCTACCAACTGAGCTATGGTTGGCTGTCTATCGCATGCGTGCGGAGCGCATATATAACGACTTTTAAACATTCAACCACCGGACTGCAGAGTGGATCGACAATCGGCAGACGTGAGATTAACTCCGTAAGGGTCGGTTGAGGGGATTAGCCGCGCCACGTGCTGGCTGGGACGACGGTCAGAGCTTACATGACAGCGCGGCTAATGTAGGAGTTTAGATATGTTGGCACTCAACCGATGGAAGTTAGAAACATGCTATAGCTCAGTTCAGTTGTAAAAGGGTGTAATCGTACAGTAGCAACGCTCACTTGGCTTTCTTCTACCTCTCTCTCCATGACTCACTCACTTTCCTTGCCGCCTCCTTTTTCAGCCTCTCCTCGCCTTTATATGAATAACAATTTCGTCGATTTTTCTTTAGAAGTGCGCCTAGCACGCGTCATCGCAAGCTCAGCCACCCTTACTGTATTGCTCAAAGCGTAAATGAAGCCCTACTTCCGGACCGACAAGAACTCATGGTAATGGTAAACGAGATGGTAAGGTGCCTATTGATTACTGTAGATTTAAATTTAAATTTGCAATTTACCCACTTTTGCATCAAAGATACAACACCAAAACAGCGTTTGCAGCCGTCACACGCAATCGATCACCGCGGAAATGCGTCAAACACGACAGAAAGTCGTAAAACGAGCGCACAAATCACCGCACAGTCCATTTGCGAAACCTCATTTCGATACACGGAAAACTAAAACAAATAGAAGCGGCGGATTCACGCGTCGCCGCGAATAAAACGACGAATTCGGCTGCGGCGGAGCATAATGCGAATCGATTGAAGCGAACGCCGCGCGTTACCGTCGGCGAACTGTCGCGATGACGACAAGACGTCTGTAGACGCTTCTTTGCAACCAAAAAGCGATTAGGAGAGAGCGGGGGGCGCTGTTTGGGGTGAAAGAGGGACGTTTTTTGTGGGAAAGATGCGATCGCGAGATAAAAGTGATTCGAACGGCGGTGGCGACGACGACGACAACGGAGGTGGTCGGGAAATGATTCCTTTCAATTCAACTTTGCGATCGTTTTTTAGTCATAATTTGGATGGGAAACGATTGATTTGAATGTATACGCAAGTCAGTGGGATAACAGACAGTGCGCTGTGGTCGAGTGGTAAGTGTCTATGTCTACCATGTCATAGACTCGAGTTCGATCCCCGGTGGATTACCTTTTTTTAGTTTTTTTTTATTGTTTTCATCCTTTTTTCATGTTTATGACCGTAAAACGCTAAAAAACAACAACAAAAAATCAGCAAGAAATTTGAAAAAAATGATTGCATCGGCCGGGAATCGAACCCGGGCCGCCGGCGTGGCAGGCGAGCATTCTACCACTTACTGGTCAATGATTGAGAATTTGTCTATATCGCAAACAGTGTAGCAATTAACGATTAAGGCAGCACTGAAGCGTTTTATGCGTCTGTGCAACCGTTTGATCAGGTAATTGTCACTTGCAACGTGTCCAGATCGGCTCAAATCAAAAATTTCATCATTTTCTGTTGTTTTTAATCAAAAATACAACAAAACAAAAATTTTCCTCCCCGGCCGGGAATCGAACCCGGGTCTCGCACGTGACAGGCGCGGATACTCACCACTATACTACCGAGGACTGTCTCTTCGACGACTGGAATGCGCTTATAAGCGAGATCAATCGATCAGCGCCTCAAGAAACCAGTCCTCTCCAATAAGGTGCCGAGTGCACTCGAGTGACAGCGAACACATTGACTGTTTACTGAAAGTTTCGATTCTCCGCTCGCACGCGCGCCAAGAGACCGCGCGTCACAGGAGCTCTTTCGTTGTTTCTCTGTTTTGATTTTCATCGTTTTCCCACCGACTTGTTTTGTCTCCGCGTGAGACGAACAAACATCTGGGAAACACCGGGTTTAACCGATGAATAAGCTCTAAATTATGTGTTTGTGTGAGTCATGTGTTGATTCAACTGAACTATCAAGAACGCATCGATGGTTCAGTGGTAAAGTGTTCGTCTCTCACGCGAACGGTTGGGGTTCGATTCTGACCGACGACAAACATTTTTTTATTTGCTTGTTTTTCCATGTTTTTATGTTTATCCATTCATAAAACATCAAAAAAAGACAAAAAAACACAACATGGAATTTAAAAAAATAACTCGCCTACAGCAGGAATCGAACTTGAACCGGCTGCGCGACGACCTCGCACGCTATCCACTACACCACAACGCAACTGTTTGACTCATTGTTGTTATGACGCTATACCGCGACGTCCAGCTGTGTCGTTTCCATGGCATCCACACGACATCAATCCGTTTTTTCAGCGAACGCGAAAACAAAGCATAACAAAAAATGACTTCAGCTGCCTTTCAGCGTCGACTGATCCTAATATGGGCGCTAGTTCTGTTCACTGTCGCTGTATTCTTCGTTTCGAACATGTTAATTGGCTCAGAGGACAATTTCGTCAACGAAGAGGTCAGTTTCCCCCAATTTTCTTGTTTTCTATGCTCCTGTTTAGATATTTTACGGCACAGAACAGCGAAGAACGATATTTGGTCGTGTTAGGCCGGCAAAATCCAAAGATGTCGGAATTCTTGCGATTATAGACGAGAATTCGCTTGAAAAAGACTATTTTTTCGCGTTGGAATCGATGAAATGCTACTCCGCGCTGCAGGGATACGATTTCCGAGTGGAGCGAGTGTCAAAGAACTGGACCGACGTGTGTGGTCACCAAGATGTGAGTCGTTTGGCGCCAATTCAACGTGTGTGTTCCTTTCTAGTTCATGTTCAAACGGCACTGCATTGCGGCGCACCTGATCGACGACCACGAGTGGACGCTGGTCATTGACGCCGACGTTGGGGTCATCAATCCGTCGAAACTGATCGAAACGTGGATTGACGAGCGATTCGATGTGATACTGTATGATCGATTCTACAATTGGGAGGTGGCGACCGGTTCGTATTTGGTGCGCAGATCGCAGTTTGGGAAGGAGTTTCTGTTGGATTTTGCCGATTACGAAAAGAAGCTGCCGAAGAGCTTTCATGGCACTGACAACGCAGCGATTCATGTAAGTAGTGTTATATACGCGTTGTGGACGTCAAACGAACGGCCCAAGTAGTATAGTGGTTAGTACTCCACGTTGTGGCCGTGGCGACGCAGGTTCGATTCCTGCCTTGGGCATTTCTTTTTTTGTTTTTGCTCCTTATTGCTGGCAGAAGGTTAATTTGGATTTTTAACCACGAAAAACAAGTCAAAACAACCAGAAAAAGAAAATAAAGCAAAACAAAAAACATTCCAACCAGCCGGATTTGAACCAGCGACCTAAGGATCTCCGCACGCACTACAGTCCTCCGCTCTACCAACTGACAATGAGCTATGGTTGGCTGTCCGTTGCGTGCGTGCGGAGCGCATATCTAATAATGTGTGCAACATTTCAATGTCATTGAGAGACGCACAGACATAACGATTATTCGCATGATCGCCAGACAGCCAACCATAGCTCAGTTGGTAGAGCGGAGGACTGTAGTGCGTGCGGAGATCCTTAGGTCGCTGGTTCAAATCCGGCTGGTTGGAATATTTTGATGTTATTGCAACCGAAACCAAAAGAAGCTTTTCCATCTTTTCCGTGCAATTTAATCAGATTGATGAATGGAGAAATGGCGATTTGTTGGTCTCTGTTCGTCTGACTCTCCCGCGCCGCTGCGTAGACGCATCAGAACACCGCTGTGATCTATAAAAGCGCCGCGCATCAATTCGGCGCTCCAGTTGTGTTGTGCGCTCGCTCTTCCAACGATGTAACCAACTCCGCCATCCGCTTTTCGTCATTTCAGGCCTATCTAGTCGACCTCTTCGCGCCATACGCCGAATCCGAGATGAACGGCTGCCACCGCATCTGGGAACGATCGAAAACATTCGTCGAAGTCTTTCAATTCGAAGCGTGCGTCCGCGCGATCATCGGAGCGCAGAGAGAATTCCCGCCAAAAGTCAAAATCGTGCCGAAGGGATCCGCGTGGCTGAGAGACAGCTGGCTGACCGACAGTCGCTGGAGCGCGGAGAGCGATTTCATGATGCACGGCTGGCAGCTGCGGCGACTTCTCGATCCGTTTGGCACGAAAACCAGGTCAGAAACGCCGTTCTGGCGCCACAATGCTGAGATTTCAATTTCAGAAGAGCGAAATTCAGTTGGGAAACTCCGTTCACGCAGCCGCTCGACTTGGCCGAATGCCGCGCTGGTCGATCCACGTGGCACTACAACGCGGCGCTCATTCGACCCGCCGAAGACATCAAGCAGCAGCTGGAGAAAGTGAGGAGGAATGTGACCGGGATGTTCTGGAAGTCGGCGGGGACGATCGCGACTTATTTCGGTGATTAAACGAGTAATTAGAACGGGTGCCACTGATACGTCACTGATTATCCGAGTCCAAACAGCCGCGAAAACAAACAAACCAGGGAATTTGAATTATTATTCTATGTTCGTCTGACTCTCTTCGCTCCGCTGACTGGATTGATGGATTTCAGCAGCGATTGGTCACAAGTGGGCTCGCTGTCCTTATCAACGCCCCCATCGCTGATTTTCCGAGTTAAAACAACCCCGAAATCATGAGAATCCGGAATTTCCAGACCAATTTTGGTTTGCTGAGTGAAGCCTGCGCTTCTTCTCGAGACCCGTTCTCTGCTCGTCTGACTCTCTTCGTGCCGCTCCCGTAATGCAGCACAACGCCGCAGCCATTAATAAAAGCGTCGTGTGTGCGCTCTTCCACGTGAACCGCGGATCTACAGTCGTCCGGCGTGAGCCTAGCTACCTCACGTTGGTGTCAGTCTTGCGGATCCGCCGTGCCGACGCGCCATTGTTCGACGAAAGAACGAATAGGACGCTGTGGGGGTTCACACACTTTTTTTTCGGAATTTTTTGACGAAAATCGTCTCTTCTGTGATTTGTGGTCGGCCGGCAGCCAAATGCGATCAGTGAAAATCCATCACATAGTCGGGCGAATCAAACAAACACGATCTTCCAGTGAGCAGAACGCTTCCACGCCTCACTCTTCGCTGCGGTCGCTGATTCGCCCTCGGCCGCGGTCTTCCGCTCGCCCTTCTTCAGCGGAATCGCCAGCCACGCAGACATCTCGCCCGCCGGCTTCCCCTCGCGGTTGCTGGCGGTGTACTTGATGAGCGCGTCGATCAGATCGGGCATCTCGAGGTAGTAGGCGGCGTTGATGACGTCCGCGAGCTTCGCCCGGGACTTTAGCGCCCCGAAGAGATCCGTGTCCTCCCTGGCGACGTTGCGGTTGAAGCGGTGGATCTGGCGCTCCTCGTCCGACCGCGGCGCCACCGCCTCGTGCAGGCCGAGCCACGCGACGATCGTGCGGAGCGCGTCGGAGCCGACGGAGGGGAGCGGGACGGAGTTGGCGGCACCGCGTCCTCCTCGTATCCGAGGTCCGCGAGCATCTGCTTCAGCATCACCGCCTTCTGCAGATGCGTCATCTTCGAACTCATCGCCCTCTTTCGACGTCAGTTTCATCGTCTCGGAGGCCATTTTAAAGTTGACGGAGAGCTGATTACTCATTAAATGCTGACTGGACGATTTCCGGGACAAATTTATGACTGAAATTCTGGGCATTCGCTTTCATTGGCATTGATCGCTTCTATGCGAGCTTCTTTAGGCAAAATAGAAACTTTGTTCCTCGTCGCACCAGAAAGCAAAGTGATCTGAGCTTAGCTGCGGGCATCTGTACACCTTGGCCTCCTCCGTGACACAATCTACGAGTTGCGGCATCGAATCCGTGTGATCGAGGCACTTGACCCGCTTCCTCCCTCTCCCCTTCGCTGTTTTCGTCCAAATCATCAAACAAGCCGGCATGAATTGACAAAAATTGGTCAAATACGTCTCGTTCCACATGTGGATCGTCCGCAGCGTCGGCGATTCGAAGAACAATCGAAAAATTTCGTCGATTTCGTGTTTGTTTGCGAGGAAACTCGCCTGAACGGTCACCTCCTGCAGTCGGCCTTCTTCCATCTGCCATTTCAGGAAATCCGCTTCGTTCGGGTCGACTTTCAACGTCGCGTTGAAGAGAAATCGCATTTCTCGAAGGCGCGCGTAGATTTCGTTCTCGCCCACCTCGCTCGGCGTCCGATTTTCGCTGAATTTGACGCGAGGAAAGAAGCGCAGGAGCATCAGGAGCTCGCTGACCGCGCGGGAGCTCCACGGGGCGTGCTGGTACGAGAGAACACTGGATTTCTTGTTGCGCACCGTGATCTCCGCGTCTTGGAAGTAATTCTTCCCCACGCGCACTTCGCCAAGGCGCGCTGCGGTGAAACGATCGCAATCGCACTTCCCGTAGAAGTAGGCGGTGAAGAAGAGGTCGGAATGCGTTCGGACGCCCTTCTGGGTGTAGATGGTCAGCACCATGTTGACGCTGTTGGCCAGGCGCGCCTCGTACGCCTCACCGAGAGTACCGGGAAGGAGATCGGGCTGAATATCGACACAAATTAGGCTTAAACAGTGATTGTAGAACAGAAAGGGCGCGGAGTCCATTGTTGGTGTTGTGGAGAGAATTGATTGCGCGCGAAACTTAATTGAAATGAAGCATTGCATCCTCGTGTGATGGAGGTCACACCTCAGAACGACTGACACGAAGAATTGGGGCATTTTCGATCGCCACATGACAGTTTATGGCTCTGGAGCTGACCAAAATCATGATTTCTTTGTTCAGACAAAGAAACGTGAAAATGCCAAAAAATCACCTCGTTCGGAGGACTCGGGCAGCTTTGATGCGCTCGGCCGGCGAGACGTTTCCTGTCATGCGCTGGCGCAAGTCTTCTCAGATCGTTCCGCGAACTGTATTTTCCAACACGCGCATCTCTGCTGCTTCGTCCTCATCATCGAGTAAACCTTGAAGGCGACAGAACGCGCCAGATTCAACCACGAAAAGCGAGAATCGCATCATTCGTCGAAATGTATCGGTCTCGAAGAGATTAGATGGCTTGTGCACGTATACTCTACGGTACTTCAAGCGTTTGAGTCTGATTAAATTGAATCCGATTGCCTCCACGTGGGAGAAATGTTGATTTTACCTGGCATGATCACGATAAACTAATTGAGATTCTGTTTTCCTTCGAATTCTTTCAAAATGATTGTGACTCTCGGCACGATGAGACTGAGCCACAGTGTCCAAAATGTCGACGCGACAGCCGATAAAACGAGGGCGAATTTCCACGTCTGGCGCGTAGCGATTGCAGGTTGTGGACAGTCGCAATGTCGGTTATCGTGCTTCGTGGCTGAAATGATGCGACATGATTGCTTGCATCGAGACACAAACGCGTTTTTTGGAACTGATCAGTTCGCACATCTGCATTTTTGTGTTTGTGTGCCTTTTTACGAGCAGTGGGGCAGCGCACTTCTGTCAAACTTGAAGAATAGTGTAGCGCGCGTAATGTGGATGCGTCTGCATGATGTTGCATCGTTTTGCGCGTCGAAATGGGACCATCGCCTCCTTGCATCGCTTTTTCCATTTCGTGAATTGGATTTCGAATCGGTCCGCTCTTCTCTCATTTTATTGTTTGTCTGCATTGCGTGGAATTATCGTGGCTTTTCTTATCGATCCTACATCAACTATCAGCTACTTGCAGAAATGTTTGACATCACGCCTGTTGGAGATTGGGCTGCAGCCGTTAATGAGAGTGAGCAGAAACTCATCGTCACCGAAGAAAATGGTATCCGCACTGTTACGGAGATTACGGAGGTAGACGACGTACGATACAAGGTATCGTTACTAGTTGCTTTTGCTAGTAGTTTCATTTTTTAATTTTATTTAGGTCATCAATAAGTACAAGGTCCAAGAGTTGAAGGTTCCACGGGAGGTCGCGATCCGTAAGCGTTGGATGAAGTTCGGAGAATGCATACAGGACACCGCTGGACCACAGTTATCTACCACCTATGTTGCCGAAGATGTCGCAATGCAGTTTACACGCAATCGTGCGGGCGAGCAATTACTTGAAGACTCTCAAATCAAGATCAAGACACCCGGTATGGGCGTAGGTGTGATGAATTGCCGCACGTGCAAGAGCAAAGACCATTGGACGATGAACTGTCCCTACAAAGAACAACTTGGAACGGAAGACCCAGCGAAAGACGGGATTGAAACTGATGTCGATGGTGTTAAACGCTATGTTGCGCCCGGTGCTGGTGGTGGAACCGACTCTCGCCATGACGACTTTGCTGTTCGCATAACCAATTTGCCGTTGGATTATTCTGTCGACGAACTCGAAGGACGTTTGAGAGATATGTTCGATACTTGTGGCCGCTCATCCAGAGCGCACGTTCCACGTGGCAGGAACGGCGATCCACGAGGCTTTGCTTTTGTCAATTACCCTGTGTTGGAGTATGCTGAGAGAGCCGTGGAGATGTTCCATGGATACAAATTCGATTACGTAGTTCTGCACGTCGAACTTGCCAAGTTTGTTTTCTTAGTTTCTTTGCTTCTGATAACAAGCCTCTTTCAGAGAATCGAAGAATCGTTAAGTTCCGTGCAAATTCGTGTTGTTTTGTCCACGTGACACTCTTGTTCCAATAAATATTTGATTGTTGTTTTCGTATGATGCTTTTTTATGTGTACTTTCCTTTTGAAGAATGATTGTCTTGGTTTTTCAGGCCGCCGTCTCTCGCCAAAACTCGCATTGTCAGTTTCTACACTTCTCGAAATGCATAACAATCACTCAGCGACTGGTTAAATGCGCAGATCTGATGAATACGTTTGCAAGATCAAATAAGAAGGCTTATGAATGCCGGGAATGAGCGAGATTGGATTGATAGTGTGAATGATTGGCGATCGATGTGATCTTCGAGAGTGGTCCTCTTCGGAGAATTTTCTTCGCAAAAGGCCCGATTTCGCGGTTCATGAAGAACAGGCATATCGCCGTCGCTGTGCAATGGACCATGTGGAGGTAGGCGGTCGAGGAGAAGACGGGGAGGTAGCCGTCGGGCACGAGGTATGGGAAGTAGTGGAAGGTCACCCATGAGACTAAATTGCCATCGCTGTTTGATCTGCGCGCGCGCTGATTGTCGCTTACAGAGAGTGAAGCACGACAGCAGGGCGAACTGCAGCGTGTAGGAGAGTTCCTTGCGACTTCGCATCAACTGATTTCCGCTTGTGAGATTCTGGGAGACCGCGCGGTTGTTCCGATGGATTTGGATGAAAATCTAGGGTTGCGATGACTTGGGAGTGAGAGGAGGGCTTACTGTAGTGTAGGAGACGATGGAGAACGCGGAAGTGAAAGCGTTGAGAGGGAGGTCGATGTACTTCTCGCTGTAGTTGAAGTTTGTGTCGGTCAGATCGAGATAGGCGTACGAGTAGGTACCGTAGTAGATGTAGGGCCTGAAAGGGCCGTTCGTCGTTACTGTAATGTGGCGATTGCGCATACGTGCAGCAAGGCATGACGTAGTTGGCCAGGACGCTCAAACCAACGGCGAATGGACAGACAGCGATGCAGTAGATTATGGTTAGGCGACGAGTGAAGAGATAGCGCAAATTGGGAAACACCAGCGTTATGAGCCTTAAACGTGAAAGTAGTGTTATATACGAATTGTGAAAGTCAAACTAGTGGCCCAAGTAGTATAGTGGTTAGTACTCCACGTTGTGGCCGTGGCGACGCAGGTTCGATTCCTGCCTTGGGCATTTCTTTTTTTGCTTTTGTTAATTTTTTCCGGCAGTTGGTTAATTTGAATTTTTAAGCACGAAAAACAAACCAAAACAGCCGGAAAAAGATAATAAAGCAAAAGAAAAAAGATTCCAACCAGCCGTATTTGAACCAGCGACCTAAGGATCTCCGCACGCACTACAGTCCTCCGCTCTACCAACTGAGCTATGGTTGGCTGTCTGTCGAATGCGTGCGGAACATATATGCACTAACACGTGAAACATTGTTCACTTTGCGATAGTTGTACTCACCTACTGGCCGTTGTGAGAATCTGCGTAATCATCGCCTGATACCACTGCGTTAGAAAGAGAAACGAGAGGAACTTTACAACGCCATGATCGACTAGAAACTCCTGAAATCGTGACGAAATTAGCGCAGATTACGGTAGATTACAGTTTACCTGAGCAAAAGCGGAGGGAACAAGGTAGCCGAGAGTCAGGAGCACTTGGAAAACATCCCCAATCATCGTCGTTGTCGCCAAAATGTAGATAATGTGACCCTTTTCCTTGCCTGCGTAGCCTCCTTTGAAGATTGTACAGATTACGGTAGTGTTGAGGGTGAGTGAAGCGACGCAGAAAGCGCTGAGAATGAGACTCAAGGTGATGGACAAGGAAGAGACCGCCATTGGGCTGAATAAGTTGAAATAGCGACTGAAACGAGTGCAGATGTGAAAACACCGAAAGCAAATATCGCATCCCTCAGGACGTTCGATGAGCGTCACACGATGAACTCGATGAACACGACAACAACAACAACAGTAAAAAAACGCGTATTCTGTTGGAGTTCAACTGCACAAACAGAAGCGGGTGCCAAAGACACTCTGCTTAAATTCATGTATTAGCTCTAGAATTACCACAGTTATCCATTTAAGGAATATATCGTCAAGTCAATTATTGCTGTTGTAATGAGCCGTTCGCGGTTTCACTTTAAATCGTTTAAACTTAGACATGCATGGCTTAATCTTTGAGCGTTCTACCGTATTTATTGACAGTTCAGGCAATTTCGTGCCAGGACCTTTGTGTTGATGAAATCAACTAAAGTTGAAAAAAGAGACCTTAAGTCAGAGAAATTGAGTCACTTCAACATGCGATTTGATGACGAGCAGTTCAAGTGCGAGAGCGGACGCTAATTGCAGGGAATCCGTCACCTGGAATGCACTTCTGGTCGTCTGTGAGCGAGCAACGATTAGTTGAAGATCAAAGTCCGGAGGAAGCAGAGTTTAGCGCCATTTCGGAAAGTAGTGTTATTGCGATAACACACGCAAATGCGCTCTCAAACAGGAAGCAGAAACACACAAAGTGTGGCGAAAAGCAGGAGGAAACAGTGGAATTAAAGTTGCTAGCGAATTCAAGCTCAGCTAGTGTCATACACGCATTGTGGACGTCAAACGACTGAGCTCTGGTGCAGAATCATAAGAACGCCGCGACAGACGCCAAGAAAACGCATCCTTTTCTGGCTCTTTGACTGTTTCTTGAACCTCGGTGGCTCGCTTCTTTCCAATCCGTCCACCTCCTGACCGGTCTTGCAACGCGCAGTCGTTCCTAGTGCGTTTCTCAGGGCGGATGCTGTGCAACGGCACCGCACATCCGGCGCTCTCACGTGATTTCTGGATTCAGAAAAGCGAAAACCGGTCTCCGCAACACACACTGCAGCATTTCGGTCTTGATCAGATCAGCGCCAAGTCTTAGTTGGTTTGTTTTCGGGGTCGTTGATGTAATCTCCTCTCCCGCAGAGGCGAATTTCGCTCTCGACCAATCACTCTCCACCTCACCACCACTCCCCAATGGCAGTTCCAAAGCGTCTCCGCATCGCCATCTGCCTCTTCGGCGCCGTCATGGCGCTCACGGTGATCTTCGTGGTCAACTACATGACCCTACGGCCGATAACCAGCGTGCAGGTCGCGGAATTCGCGATCGAGCGACTCGACGCGTCGGAAGAGGACGAATCGTTCGAAGCGGACGACAAGAATCGACCGGAGCTGCCGCTGAAGCAGCCGAAGAGCAACGCGTTGCCGCGCAAGAAGGCGCCAAAGACGGCGGATTCGTCGCACGACGACGTGGAGGAGCTTCTGACCACCGAGCCTGGAAGATGCAACGCGACAACGGAAGTGAAAAAGTGTCTCCCGGGCTTCCTGGACGTCGGCGGCCTCGAGATCTACGCGTTCGAGCGGACCAGCGGTCTTGTGGCCTGTTTGGTCAACAACAACTACGCCTCCACGCTGAACTCGTCAATGTGTTTCCTGAACGACCGGAAGAGATTCCGCGAGGAGGCAAAGAGCATCGTGTTGGACGCCACTCACCAAACCGCGTAAGTTGGGTGCAGCTGAAATGAGCCAAAAAAGACGCGATTTCTTTGGAGTTTTGATGCTCCTGCGGCCGGTCAATCCCCTGGATAGCGTTGAAGCAGCAATCTGTTCAGCGCACAACGCAATTTTATCAAATTTGCCCTAATTTCTGAGGCGTTTCCGGCAAATTTGAAGCTCGGAGACGTTGATTGAACCTGAATGACGAGCCTAACGCGTATAACAATAACAATAGGGTCACGGTTGTCCCTCTGCAGTCGGAATGGTCAGATTATTATTAGTTTACCTGTTTTCTCGGTTTCTCGATGCCAAAATCGTGTATTTCAACGAGATGAAGAGTATAACGGGGCGGACGAAGCGATTTTTCGCTAGGATGACCAATTTTCATGATCACACTCGATTTTTGGCGATTTCGCCACTTCAGATTGCATTCCGGCCTCTAAATGTCCATTGCAGCGCCTGTCCGACCTCTAACAGCCAAAAAATTGAGCAAAATTGACTTCCGGAGGCAAAAATTCGACCAAAACAAACTGCTCGTTCGGTGCATCGCAGCGGTGCGACCTCTGCTCGTCTGCGCTCTCTCCGATGGCGCTTGCATTGCGGTGTATTTAGGCACTATATGTACAATAATGATTATGTAAGGGCATTATTCGATGCTAAGAGACGTTTCCGGATCGCATTTATTCAAAATTTTGTTCCAAACACAGCCATCACATGCAACTATTCAACTGTGATTCGCAAGCCTCTGCTCGTCTGTGCTCTCTCCGAGTGTTTTTTCGATTTCAGTCGATAAACTAAAAAAATTGCTACCGGTAATGATAATCACCTACAGCGCCATCTTTCAGCTACTGCGCCAAAAAGAAGCTCTACAGATCGGAGGAGAAAATCGTCAAGGACACCGACTCCGATCTCGCCCGCTGGAAGCGATTTGCGGTCGTCGAGGACCCGATTCAACGCTTCGCCAAAGCGTACACGGAGACGTGCTACAAGTAAGCGCCCAAATTCTCTCCTACGCACCCCGATGGCCTGTATGCCTACAGTACTCCTCCAAGCGTCGATCATCCCTCGCAGGAGATCTGTGACAACTGCGTCGAGAGTCTCAGCTGCTTCGTTGAACGCTACTACCGTCGGCTCTACGTCATCTCGATGGGACACCAAGAGCCGGACGCGTTCGACGCGCGTTTTGCGCCTCAGAATTGGTTCTGTCGGTTCCACAACGCCATCGACAAGTACCAGATCCTCCAGGTGCCCGCGTACAGCAGCGGTCACGATGAGGTCGCGGACAACGTGGCCAACTTCTTCTTCGCCGGCGGAGTCAAGAAAGAAGACGCGGAGACGATCGGCGACGCGTTCAGAAAGGTGAAAGTGGCGCCGAAAATGAAAATCTCTGACGAGGAGACCGCGGACGAGTACACGAAAACCATAAAGGAGATTCAGGGAAATCGGACGCTGACTGAGATGATCCTTCAGTTGTACTACTTTGATTACAAGTATTTTAACTATGAACTGCCAAAGATTTCATCGGAACGTCAATAAACGAGCTTATATACGAGTTGTGGACGTCAAACGAACGGCCCAAGTAGTATAGTGGTTAGTACTCCACGTTGTGGCCGTGGCGACGCAGGTTCGATTCCTGCCTTGGGCATTCTATTTTTTTCATTTTGCTGATTTGGGCTAGAAATCCAATTTTTTGGGATTATCTGCAGTTTCTACGCATAGCAACCAATCGGTTTGATCAGCCGGATGCCGACATAGTCAATCCTGGTTCCGTGGACATCTGGACAAACAGAGAAGGTTGCTTAAAAAGAGGCTCCGCGTTCACTCGGCACCTCTTCTCCTCCTCGCCCAGCCATGAACGGAGCTCTCCTCGCTGCTTGCGTGCTCGCCGCGACCCTCGGACTCGGCGCTTCGGTTCTGTGAGTTGCGACGGTCGGCCGGCGCCGCTCACTCGCCCTCCTCACATTCAGGTTCACCAACGACTGCACGCGGATCCACGTGGTCGAGGACGGCCGCGAGCGGACCTATCCGTTCCAGTGCCAGGACGCGATGCACTTCGAGTGCCGGAAGAGCGCGGGCGGCGCGGAGTCGTGCGAGTGCAAGACGGGATTCGCGCTCGACAAGAGCAGCGACACGTGCGTCAACGAGGCGCATCCGCGCGCCAACGACTGCACGCTCCCCGACGGCCGCAAGCTGCTCCTCAACCGCGTCTTCCTCACCGACAACTGCTCCCGGATCCACCTCTGCAAGAACGGCCAGCTCCTCTCCAACCGCAACGTCTGCCCCAAGAGTCGCCCGCGCTGCGGCAAGAACTACCTCGGCAACATGTCCTGTGTTTGAGCGTCGATCGGCGCCTTTCGTTCCACCAATACTCGAATAAAATCACTTCATTTCGCATCCCTCGATCGCTCCCTGAGAGTACGGTAATAGAAATTGAGACAAAAGAGCCTGTTTCCATAGCAACAACAAATGAGAAACGGAAAATATAAAAAAATTCCAACCAGCCGGATTTGAACCAGCGACCTAAGGATCTCCGCACGCACTACAGTCCTCCGCTCTACCAACTGAGCTATGGTTGGTTGTCTGGCGATCATGCGAATAATCGTTATGTCTGTGCGTCTCTCAATGACATTGAAATGTTGCACACATCATTAGATATGCGCTCCGCACGCAGTCAACAGACAGCCAACTATAGCTCAGTTGGTAGAGCGGAGGACTGTAGTGCGTGCGGAGATCCTTAGGTCGCTGGTTCAAATCCGGCTGGTTGGAATCTTTTTTGTTTCAGTTTATTATCTTTTTCGGGCTGTTTTGACTTGTTTTTCGTGCTTAAAAATTCAAATCCAACTACCAGCCATAAGGAGCAAAAACGAAAAAAGAAATGCCCAAGGCAGGAATCGAACCTGCGTCGCCACGGCCACAACGTGGAGTACTAACCACTATACTACTTGGGCCGAAAGTTTGACGTCCACAACTCATGTATATCACAAGTTTAGTAAGTCATTTGACCGTCTTGAATCCAATAACCCATCTCTGAATCATCCTTTGACCCTTTTCCGGTCTTTATTAAATGATTAATTAATATTTTTAGCTTTCGCGGCGCCCCGCGTACAGTTGCGAGCACCGTTGAAAGCTACAATACGCTATCGATCGCTGCCCTCACATACTTCTCTAGCAGCCTCCTCCATCGCCGAAAAAGGCGCATCTGCTTCTTCTAATTATGCACCTCCTCCTGCACCGCCTTGACAATCGGAGAACGTCGGCCGTTGTCGTAACAACGCCGGTCGCTTCTCGCGGCGGCGCGTCGTTGATCGAATCGGCGCCTCGCGTTCGCACCTCGCAATCGTTGATTGCAATGCGATGTTTGTGTAGCTGCCGCTGTGATCTGTCCGCGATGCTGTTATTCAGCGTTCGAAACCCGCAAATTCTGTTCTTTGTGCTGAAAATAAGCCTAAAATGGAGGTAGTAGCGGTGCCAAAGGTCAGATTTGGCTTTTTTGGTCTGAAAAAGCGCTTGACAGTTAATTCTAGTCTTGTAAACGCGAAATTTTGAGGATTTAACGAAAACCAGGCCGAAGCAGCCTGTTCTCAACGGTATTTGAGGCAAATTTCAGCTTTCAAGCAAAACCACTGCTTGTTGGCACCTGAACTACTCTAAAACAAGCGGGAAAACGATCGTTTGTAGTCAAATCTGTGAAGAAATGAGAAAAACGACAATTTGCTTTGAGTATTCGCTCTTTTGAGGTAGTTTTTGCCAACTCATCACTGCGAGAGCCCCACATCTACCAACGAGGCTCTCGGCACGGCGTCTCGTCTTATCGCCTCGCGGTGCGCTTCGCTCGATAAGCTCGGAAAGTGCCAAAAAACCAAAATTATTATCAGTTCGCACTCGGGAGGGACGGAAACATCGCAACGTTTCGGTTTGTTTCGCTCGTTTCCGAAGCGCGAGCGCGGCGCCCACGTTTCGCTATTGAAATATCTGAATTTTTGGACTTTCTACGTGATTCCGCCTACCTAATACCTTCGTGGCGCACTCAAATTTGAACAAATAGGCTAGTTGAAGCGCAAATAGCAATGAAAAACCACCAAATCGCGATCTGGAGATCGAATTTGACGATTTTTATGAAATTTCGACCACAAACGGTGTGTTTGAAGCCTGCGCTATGTGAATCACGATCGCGTAATCGATTTCTTCGTTTCTCAAAGCATTTTTTTGCACGACGTTCTCGACGCTCGAACGCCCTTCGAATGCACTTTGCTGCAAGCCTCTCTCGTATTCATGTGCGCTGTGAGGAGGCAGGGGAGGCGGTAAAATTAATGCTTAAAACTGCATTATGCAGTCATGGAGATCGTCCGCAATTACAATTCGATGCAATTCTGAGGCTCGCGGCCGCTTTTATTCCCTAATTAAACCATGACGCTGCGTCGTTTGTCGTTACGTCTGTCTTTTCAATGCTCGTCTATGCTTGGTCTGTCTGGGAACGTTTGGTGATGCGTTGGAACGGCGATCAGATGCGTTCATGCAAGCGAGCTGCACAGAGCGCGTCGGTCTCTCCGTCTGACCGCCGCTGTAGCACGTGCTTGACTGTTTAAGCGTTCGCGATCGGGATTTTCGGAAATTTTAAGATACCAGGGGGACAGAATTCGCGTAAAACAAGCCGCAGCGAGCCAGATCACCACAATTACCGCAAACTCGATGCAATCGGCCACCAAAAACAGAATTTGGGTCTTTTTCGGCAATTTTGATGCTTTCCAACTGTTCCCCAAGCATTACTTACCCTGCTGCGTGCATAATCGGTGCATTTCGAGCACAAAATCACAAAATTGCTTTTTTTTTCGCTGCTGTTTGGTCTCAAAACGGTGCATTCGCGGTTATTCTAGGATGAACTGAGATCCGAGAACAAGCACCAGCACGCAGTGAAAACTCAAAATATCCGAATTGCGAGACGTTTTCCGTCCTATTCTGGCTTCATTCCCCAGCTGCTGACTGTTCCGCACAACCAGCGCACCGCTTGCGCGTGCATCCACCTGTCGCGAATCAATGTTTTCGCGCTGTCGGACAGTCGCTCGCTTGCTCGCTTGTTCGCGCCAATATTTACGATCCCACAGGGTCGCCAAAAACACGCGATTCAGGTGCCCTCCTTCCACATGAATCAATCAGCGCGCGCATCGTCTGCCTCCTTTCTTTCGCCACCACAGGGAGCTCCAAACAACGCGCCGTCGTCACCGTCGCGGCGCGCCGCTATCAGCACGCGAAAGACGCAACATCCTCTCGCGTCCAGCGCTGCACGAAGCGGGCTAGGCGCCGCTCGCGTTCGCGTTGTTCCGCACGCCGATCGGCCGCTCGCTTGCTCGCTTGCAGTCGCCGTTTTGTTTTTTGAATTCGCAGATTTCGAAATGTTCTCCTCCTATGTGTATTGATTTGTTGCAGATTCACCGAATCGGCGATGCCGAGAACGCCGTCCAGGATGAGCAGCACTCCGCCTGCTACGCCGATGAGGTGCTACGACAACAAGTTCTTCATCGACGCTCATATCGGTTGGTTTTGAAGCTTTTAAACCGATTTAAATGGCCTTGATGACGTAATTGTGGCATTTTCTCGTAATTCTCGTTGTTTGGCGCGAGAAGTAAGGCCGAGGAGAGGAGAAAAACGCAATTTTCATCGAAATCAGGAGCTTAAGCTAGGTGGCATCTCGAAATTGCCCGCATCGATCGATTTTTTGTGCCATGTAGCAGTGAATGAGCCTCAAAAACGCGAAATTGATTTGGTTTCTTGTGCTCTTCATCTCTTGCAGCTTTGCTAATCGCGATTTCTGCTTACGATAGCAGCTTTGCAAGGCTTAATCGTCGCGAATTATAAGGAGATTAGCGCATCAGGTGTTTTGCTACGAGGGAAAATCACTTCCCGGTGAAATTCAGAAGTTGGCTTTTCCTATGCGATCTGCTGATACCAGAAATGCGTTAAAAATTGCCCAAATATGAAGCGAAATTGCATTTCCAACTCATCTAGCACCTTATCAATGTAATTTGCGTTCTCATTTCAGCCGAGAAGAGCTACATTGAGTACGACTACGTCCGAGGAGAGCAGATCGTCCCGCGAAAGCTCGCCATGAAGACCACAATGAAGATTCCCTTCTACAGAGTTACGACAATCGGCGCGCGAACAGCGGGCGACAATCCGAGTCCGATTTTCGTCAAGAATCTCATCTGCGAGCGTAAGCCCCGCTCTACACTGCTCGTTCATTGCTCGCCTACATCATTCCAGAGCCAAATCGATTCTATGTTGTTCCGCTGGACGCTGACAAGCACGTGCGCGAGATCCGTCGCCGTATCAAGGACGAATTTCAGTCCTGCTGGAAGTCGCACAATCCGGCGATAGGAAGAGCGGTCATCGTGGAATACAAGAATTGTTTCGAACGCGGCTCTGTGTTTGATGTTAAGGAGAACGGTGTTGAGGTGAGTGGCATCCTATGACCATATTCTCCTCTAATTGCTCGATCATTCCAGGTTTACCTCGTGGACATCGGTCTGACCATCACAGTCCCCATCGGTGCCACGTACACGATCAGGCCCGGCGGTTCGATCCTCTGCATTCCACCGCAAGCGATTCGATTCGCGATTAATGACTTCCCGGATGATTTTCCGATGAGCGCGGACGAAGTGCGCAACTTTGTTGAGTATACCCAGACCGGGCAGCTCTTCATCAAGATCTGTGAGTTGCACACTAAGCTACCCGATTCAAGCTAACCCTCGCGTTTCATTGCAGACGATCTCATCGACGACCCAGAGTACTGCAGCGGATTCAAAGCGTCGCTCCACCTGCGGAAGGGCGACGAGCCCGCTGAGGACCTCCGAATGGCGCTCCTGCGGAGAGAGTTTTGTGAAGCGCGCGCACCTTCTGCACCGCTTCCGCTGCCGCCAGTCATCACTCATCGTGTCGTGACTCCGGAAATGCCGAAACCTTCGCTTCCAAGTTCCAGTCACACTCCGCAAGCATCGATGAACGTTCCGTGGCGTCGAGCTCCTGCCCAACCGCAAACGTCAGATTCCGACCCTCAATTTGACAGGAGTGTGCCCGGGAGATGCCGCTACTGCGACCAGGAAGGTCACTACACAATGAAGTGTATGCAGAAGAAGAAGGACGAAGCGCAGCAGTTACCATCGACTTCTAGAGCACGAGCGGAGCGACTTCCCTGGAGAGTCCGAGAGCCGCTGGGATTGCAGCGCGCGCACCTGTCGTATTCTCATAAGACTGACGCGAATCACGAACTCGCATCTGCGGTTGAGGTGCCCGCGGAGCCTGTGGTGAAAGGTGGGTTCATATTACGATATGATTACCTCATTATTCTCATTTTAGAGCTTCCTGTTGTTGCGTCTGAGCCGACTAACGTAAATCAAGAAGAGCTCGCCGGTGAGGAGACGTCCACGCCTCCGCAAGAGATTCCCGGGCAAGAGCGCGACCACCAAGAACCTTCCACATCAAAGTCGACCCTGAAACGCGATGATCGGGCGGTCCGCGATACGATGACCGACGTCATGAACCAAGTCTCCGCGCTCCTCGAAATCCCCGATACCGCGGAACTCAAGGCGGTTTTCACCTCGCCTGACGGGGACGCGTCCGTGGAGGTTACTGTAAGCCGCGAGGCCATCCAAGAGAATTCTACCGTATCCCACACCGTGCAGCCCGAAGCGGCCGCTCAGATTGCGCCGGTCGTGAAGAATTTCTTCTCGGCGTTCCGCGAATCATCGCCCATCGATCCAGCCACGTCCTCCCATGAGCCGGTGGATACTGTAGCTCCGCTTGAGGCGTCAGTTGTGGATGATTTCGATGGATGGGAGGTGCAGAAGCCAACAAGCGACGATTGTTCGTTCTTCTCGAAGGAGTACGATGAGGATACGGACGACGAGATCACGGAAGTTGAAGCAGAGGAGTCAGAGGTTACGGTAGCCGGTGAAGAAGACAAAAAGCTCAACTTTGAAGATGAGAGCATCCAGAAATCTGAAGTCGTTGAAGAACCGAAAGCACAGGATGCCGCGGAACAGAAGCCCAGGACTGCGGTAGCCGCTCGGTTGATCAAACAGAATGTGAGGGAAACGGTGGAGGAAGAAATCTACGACTACGACGAACCGACACTTGAAGATTCGATTACTGTAGGCGACGAGGACGACAATCCGACGCTCCAGACTGTCTGGACTACGGTAGGCGAACAGTCGGCGGAGCGATGGGCTAAAGCAGCTCCTGGATTGGAGGCGAAGGATTTCGGTAAGCGCGCAATGATGATCGAAGGTTGATTACGGTATTTTTCAGCTGATTTTGGTCAAAGCGAAGAGCAGAAGCCAGTGGACGCTTACGTGGAAGAGGAAAAGGAGCCGGAAGAGCCGGAAGAGCATGAAGAGGTCCAACTGTGGTTCAATCGCTCTACGATCAACGAGTTGGCACCAGACGAGATCTGTAAGTCCGGATTTTGGGCGAAACGAAGTCGTGCGTCTTACCGAGGCTCGTTTTTGTTGTGGATTTTGGGTGAACGTCCCGTGGCGTCGAATTGCCTGCGCACAGCTCCGCTGACTGCTCGCATACCGTAACCCAGAGAGTCTGCTGCGTCAGATTCTCGTTCCCTGCCTCACTCCTCACTGCGCTCGCGCTTCTCCGCAGAGTCGCCGTTGATGGCCGCGGTCTTCCGAGCGCGTCGATCAGATCGGGCATCCCGAGGTAGTAGGCGGCGTTGATGACGTCCGCGAGCTTCTTCCGGGATTTTAGCGCCTCGAAGAGCTCCTTGGCGACGTTGCGGTTGAAGCGGTGGATCTGGCGCTTCTTGTCCGACCGTGGCGCCACCGCCTCGTGCAGGCGGGAGCCACGCGACGATCGTGCGGAGCGCGTCGGAGCCGACGGAGGGGAGCGGGACGGAGTCGGCGGCACCGCGTCCTCCTCGTATCCGAGGTCCGCGAGTATCTGCTTCAGCATCAGTGTTTTCCTCAGGCAGGGAGGGTTGATTAATCGCTGATACCTGTAGGGTTGTAATCGTTCGCAATCGCATAGCGGCTACAGTACTCCTTGACCTATCCACAACTCTTTTCTTACAGCTGGCTACACTTCCGACGAACCGGAAGATCGAACGAAGGACATTGCTCTTGCGTTCGCAATTCACAATTTGCGAGAAGACTACGATATGATAGCGGAAGAGCCCGAGGAGGAGTCAGAAGAGGATACCGTAGCCTATAATGCTGAATCGGAGCTTTCCACCGCGGAGGAGAAGGAGGATACTGTACATTCGGACACCGAGTCCGATGAGCCGAACACGGAGAACAGTGAATCGAAGGAGGACGACTCTTCGATGCCCACAACGACGCCCGAGAGTCTACAGGAGGATTTCATCGATGAGGAGTCGGACGAGTGGTTTGACCACACACCGGCGCCGCCGAATCCGGGCGAAGCAATCCAGTGGACCGATTCTCCGCTCTCTGGTAGGCTAGTTGAGGTCAATTTGATCAAAAATCGCTGTATTACAGGCGCCTCACCAGAACGCCGACCAGGTTCCTCTGGTATGCTGCCAGCAGCGGCCGCTGGGAGTTCGTATCTCGGCCCACGAGCGGACAAATCCTGCTACCACTGCCATGCGGTCGGTCATCGCAAATACGAATGTCCGGAAATTCGTGAGTTTTTGAATCTTTCAATCGTGTGTTGACAGTCTGCTTGCAGAGTGCCTGAAGTGCAAGGAGTACGGTCACATCAGGGTGAATTGCTTGTCGTCCCTACAACGCCACATGGACGCAGTCGGGAGGCCGGAGGAACGAAATCGCGTTTTCGATAACGACAGAGATTATGAAGAGTATGAGGCCGATCGGGCGGCCATGTTGAGGTGAGAAATAAACCCCGAAGATCACACGTTGACACACGAAAGGTTCCTACATATTCGATCCCTACTGCAGGCTTACATCCAAGTATTTGAACGTTTTGAATTAAGCAACGTCCCTACTTGAGCAATTTGACACTTTTCAGAACCCCTGATCGAACATGCGACATTTCAGAGAAGACGCAGCGAGATTAGCGGCCGGCGAGCGCGTCGACTACCACCGTCCGTCGCTCTACACCGAACCCGGCAACGAGTGGATGCGAAAGTGAGAGGCGCGCGCGAACTTTGAGCTCAGGAAACGTTGTTGTTGTTGGTGCGCATTCGTCATGTGTGGTTTTAAGCGAAATAAAACGATTATCTCTATTGTCGGCGCCTCGTGATAATCGCGTCAAGCGCGAGTCAAACGCGTCATTCGCCGAAACGATGCGCCGAATCGCGGTGATTTCAGCGGTCGCAGTTGGTCTTCTTCTAGTAGGTGATGCCGCCGCTCCATGGGTTACTGTAGGTGATCGTTGTTTGCAGGTGAACTGTAGTGATGCCGAGATCGACGCGTTCACGTTTCCGCCGTTTCCGACGTTTCCGCCGCTGAATTTTCCCACTTTTGCGCCTTTCACGTTTGGGACGCTTCCTCCTCCGCCGACCCTCCCTCCGCCGCCCACTCTGCCGCCGCCGTTCACGTTTCCCACTCTGCCGACTCCGGCTCCGCCACCGAAAGCTGCTACAGGTAGGAGAGGTGGAGTGGTTGAGACGTTTTGAGACAAACTGTCTGTCTGTGATATGACAGTAGTGGAGAGGGGAGTCTGTCTAGACAGGCGGTCGAGGATTTGAAATATTTTGCGTCTTTGAATGTTTGTTTGCGTTTTATAAACGTTTTGCTTGATAAACAGCACAGCACATGTCTGCAACTGTGTCTAGATAACCA
This sequence comes from Steinernema feltiae, assembly GCA_007213375.1. Lineage (NCBI taxonomy): Eukaryota > Metazoa > Nematoda > Chromadorea > Rhabditida > Steinernematidae > Steinernema > Steinernema feltiae. Next base: position 15,866 of record MQUG01003575.1, on the reverse strand, counting down.
AGTGGTCCAAGGCGCATTCTGACGAGCGACTTGTTTTCGATGAAAATTTTGTTTTCAAGTTTTTGTTCTATTTTTGATTTTTGAATTAATTATGGATTCTACAGTAACCGCAGACGCCATTTTAGTGAACCCCGTACAACAGGCGATCAACGATTTGACCTTCTGGATTGGACTCGGTGTCATCACAATGTTCGCTCCGCTCATCGCGGGACTCGGCCTCGGCGGAGGCCTGGAAGCTCTTGGAGGTCTTGGAGGTGAATCTGATTAATGCTTAATCCATATTCATTAAAATAAAAAATTACTTCATCGGCCGGATTCGAACCCGCACCGAGCGTTTGGCAGACAAACGCTTTACCACTGCACTAAACAGTCATTGTCTACACTGCTGATCATAGAGTATATATGTGTGGTGTCGCTTTGATCTTACAGTATCCACACAGATTTACAGTCTCCAACTCAAAATTCACATAATTGCGCATTTCAAAGGGACACGCGATGAGCAACAAAGGAACTTTGAGGGGATTTTGAAACGTTTCGACGTCGACGAGGCGGAGGAAGGCATCGGGGGAATGAGGTCGAGTTCGTCGGACGCCGAGTCGCCGTCGACTTCGAATTCGTCGGTCAAACGCGAGAGTTCTTTGCCGTTGGTCGCGCCGTTTCCTGAAAGCACCGCCTCACTTTGAACCCATTTTGGCGCGATTCAGCGCTACTTTTCGAAGTGATCCGCGCTGGCGTTCTGTGTTTGTCCTTTGTCGTGCTGTCCTCGTCGTCGCTGTCCAGTCGGTACTCGATCAACGGCGCGTTCTGTGCGTTCCGACGAGGGTCGTGCAGGCGCTCTTCCAGTGGTATCACAACCGGAACGTCGTCGTCCTCTTCGAGTGAGAATTGGGCGCAATCGTCCACCACCACGCCGCCTTGTTCTGAAAATTTAGAGTTGAAATGGTTACAAATCGGGTATCTATATTAACGGGTTGCATTGATACCGTTGGTGAGGTCAGTTTAGCCGATTGGTCTAAGGCGCTGCCACAAGCGAGAGGTCACAAGTTCGAGGCCCGCTGAGCAGAATTTTTATGCTATTTTCGTTTTCAATCCTTTTTTGTGATACGGTAGAATTGTTATTTTGAAAAGAACAATCGAAAATAATCTTAAGCCACACATATATTCGATTAGAGGGATACCACCAGACAGTGTCTCTTGGCCGATTGGTCTAAAGCGCTTTGCAACGCCAAACGTCACAAGATCGAACCCCGCCACAGCCAACATTTTTCAAAATCAGTATTTTTTCGTCTTTCAACTCACTTTGTCTCTCCCCAGCCGACGCAATCTTGTAATAAACGCTCGCATCGGTGTTCCTCAGCGCACTTCCGGCGCCATTTCCATTCGAAAGCATCGACGATGACGCCTCATCGGAGAGCATCCTGAAATCGATCTTCCGCCGCCGCTCCTCCTCTAATCCCCAAAGAATCATCGCGATAACGCGCGCGCGCGAACGCGAACGAGGTATTATTCTTCGGCTGACAAGCTCGTGGAAGACAGACGCGCGACAATAAGAAGAACACTCATTTCAGAGCGCCTAAAACAAATTCATCGATTTTTCATTATTTTCATTTGCGTTCGCAGCCGCAGGCGACTTTGGGAAATGTAAACAGAAGAAGACAGCGGCGGGATTTGAGGTTTGTTTATGCGAACAAAAAAACAAGAAAGAATAGCATTTTCACTCTAGTCAGTCTAGCGCAGTGGGTAACGTTTTTGGCTCTCAGTCGGTAGATCCGGGTTCGATCCCCAGAGCGGGAACGATTTTTTTATTTATGCGGAAATTGGTCTAAAAGCAATGAAACGTGTGTTCAAACTTGATAAAACACAAAAAATGAATCAAAAATAAAAATTATATGCTGTCAACCGGGATCGAACTTGCGTCGGCCGTTTGTCAACTGAACGCGTTACCTTTGAGCTATGCGCGCGGTGAAAATTGATGCAGATATGAAGGGTATATCGTCGTCCTTTTTCAGACTTTTTGTTCATATGTACTGTACATCGAATAACGTAGAAAAGAAGGCGATAAATTCAAATTTAAAAGAAATACAAAAATTTAGTATCCTGATGGGACTGCACTCGCTTCGAGCGTTTGGTATTCAAACCACTACGCTACTCAAGCGTTATTTTTCAAGCTATCAAAAGCAGGTTATACATCATTTGCCGTTTTTTGAAGATTTCGAGCGTCACGTTCTCCGGAAATCAACTAATGACTCGACGACTTTCGCTCAAGCAGCCGCTTCCGGGAAGTCGTTAAGCTCTTTCAAGCAACTTATCGATTGTGCGAGAAGCGCCGTGAGGAGGGAAACAACGCGGATTGAAGGTACAAACCCTCAAATCAATCGCAGACCGACAACAAACCGACATCAAAGACCCCACAATCAAAGCGCTGAAATCTTCAGCTGTCAAACAAAATAAGCCTCAACATGTCATCGCATCTGCTAGTGTAGCAGCCTGACGTAATGGCACGTAGTCCTAAACACGATCATACGCGCGCGATGCTTGAAGCCTTAGGGAATAACGACAAATACGTGTTTTTCAAATATTTTGGCTTTTTTAGACGCCACGCGCGCGGACGTCATTTTGCGCGCACGAAATGGCGTTTGGCGGACTTAAAATCCCATAACATTGCCCCTAGGAACGAGGCTTTTAATGTTAAATTAGGCTCTTTGGCACTTATACGACTTGAAAGCGACTGGCAGACATGCGCTGATGGCGCAGTGGTAGAAAGCGGTTATCGCACAGAGGGTCACAGGTTCAATCCTCGAGGGAGAGGTGAATTTTGCTGTTTTGTAAAATACGTGTTTTGCAAACTTTGGGAATCCCATAACATTGCCCGCCACTTATACGACTTGAAAGCGGTTGGTAGACATGCGCTTATGGCGCAGTGGTAAAAGTCGATTATCGCACGGCGGGTCACAGGTTCAATTCCTAGAAGAGAAATAAATTTTTTTTGTTTGTTTGTTTCCTGCTCATCCAGCTCATAAAATACGCTCGTGCGCATCCCATTAGCTCCAGGCGAACGCGCAATTAACATCAAAGAAACAACACAATAGGCGCGCGCGCGCTCAGCGAAACGTCAAAACAAGCGCCGCTCGCTCGCCGGCGCGCCTAATCTCGCAAGAACGCCCTTGTAAGACGGATTAGCGTCGTGGGTCCTGCGGGGATGCAGCAGCAGCACTAGTAGTAGTAGTTGTGAGGAATTGTGTGTCCTCGGAGGGTAAAGAAGCCTCCGCTTCCTCATCACTCGACGCGAACGCGTTCCGGACGCGAAAAGCGAAGAGGAGGCGGCGGAGATCGATAACTTGGGCGTCTTTAGAGCCGCAGCGCCGTCGCGGCCAGCTGTCCGGCCACGGTGGCGACCGCAGAATGGAGGGGAAATCTGCACGAGAGGCCCAGCGGCGACGGCGGCGGCGGCGCGGTGGCAAATTAGCGCTGAGCGGGTGGTCGCGATGCGCTGTCACTCGAGAGTCCTTTGTGTGCTGTGTGCTGACAGGAGGAGCCGCTGGCCATTAGGCAGCACGCCATTAGCGAATTAGCGAAGCTTGACTTTGTCGAGTAGGTGTTCTTTGTGGGTGGAATTGAAGACAAAAAATTCAATTCCCATGCCGGGAATCGAACCCGGGCCGCGTGGGTGAAAGCCACGAATCCTAACCACTAGACCACATGGGACGGCAACTGTGCAAGCAAGATTTGTGCTTATATCACGGGCCATTTCAGTTTCAATCTACCGTAGTACGGCAAGTGATATAATGGTTGTTCCACCCCAAAATCCAACCCAATTTCCTCAAACACACGCCTAATTGCCTTCTTCTCGGCTCATTCAGCTCCAAAATCCAATTACCCTCTCGCGAAGGCCTCAATCTGAGGTTCTTTTATGAGATTTTGGCTGATTAATCACCAGATTGAGTACGAAGATGGCTGCTTTTGAAGAAAAGTGGCGTTGTGAGCGGAGAAACACAGTGGAGCACAATAAATCTGTCTCCTTGAATTTGACACTAGCGAACTCACCTCAAACTAGAATTAATTAAAGCCGATTTTCATCGTTTCTCACCCAGATGAGTTGTTCGATAGGTCTCAGAGAGGTCGTCAGCACGTGCATGCAGCGAACAAGCTCTGCAAGATCTAGTTCTACAATGCGATGCCAACAGCTTTCAGCCATGCTGAAAACCACTTTTCGCATCGCTTCTCTCGCACGATCGAGGCATTTAAGCCCCGGAATCCGCCCAAACCCCCAACAACCGCTCACCAGAGCATCCAACACCACTCCGCTCCACCATGGATGACGATTTCCTGAACGACGATGACTTCAACTACTCCGACGACAACGTCTCCGACGAGGAGCCCGACGTCGACCTCGAGAATCAGTACTACAGCGGCAAGTCGTCCAAGGGCGACGGGGACTTTGCGCAGGCGAAGGAGGCCTTCGAGGACGTCCTGGCGAAGGAGGAGGAGAAGGGCGACTGGGGATTCAAGGCGCTGAAGCAGCTGATGAAGATGAGCTTTGCGAAGAAGCAGTTTGCCGCCTTCAACGAGCACTACGACCGTCTGCTGGGCTACGTGAAGGCGGCGGTGGCGCGCAACTACTCCGAGAAGTCGATCACCTCGATCATGGACTACGTGGCGCTGGCCAAGGACGAGCCCGCGTTCGTCGAGGGCTTCTACGCGACGACGCTGCGCGCGCTCAAGGAGCTCAAGATCGAGCGGCTCTGGTTCAAGGCGAACTCGAAGCTCGGCAAGCTGCTGTTCGAGAAGCGCGACTACGAGAAGCTCGAGGCGATCATCGCCGACCTCAAGGCGTACTGCAGGAACGAGGACGGCAGCGACGACCAGAAGAAGGGGACGCAGCTGATGGAGGTGTACGCGCTGGAGATCGAGATGCACACGGCGCGCGAAGACTTTGCGCGCCTCACGAAGACGTACGAAAAGTTCAAGGAGATCAGGAGCGCCGTGCCGCACCCGGTCATCATGGGGACGATCAAGGAGTGCGGCGGCAAGATGTACCTCCGCAACGGCCACTACGAGCGCGCGTTCACCGACTTCTTCGACGCGTTCAAGAACTACGACGAGGCCGGCTCGAGCCAGCGCATCGGCGCGCTCAAGTACGTCGTGATCGCGAGCATGCTGAGCAAGTCGGACATCAACCCCTTCGACTCGCAGGAGGCGAAGCCGCACAAGAACAACCCGCACGTGCGCGTCCTCACCGACCTCATCGCCGCCTACCAGGCCAACTCGGTGGAGCAGTTCCAGCGCGTCATCGCGGAGAATCCGGACGCGATGGGCGAGGCGTGCATCCAGGTGCACCTGGCCGTCCTGCTCGCCAACGTCCGCTCGCAGACCCTCGTGAAGCTCGTGCGGCCCTACACGCGCGTGCGCACCGCCTACCTCGCGCGCAAACTCAACTCGACCATCGACGAGGTCTACAGTATCCTCCGGGAGGCGGTGCTCGACGACGCGCTCGTCTACCGCATCGACCAGTCGAACCACATGGTCGAGATCCTCGCCGAGGAGGAGGACGAGCGGGAGGAGCGCGAGCTGATCGACTCGGTCGCCGACTTTTCCGGCGCCTCCGCCGCCATGTTCAACAGTTTGGTGCAGTCGGTGCACTGAGGCGCCGCGGGGAGCTGCGTGGCGCCGTCCTCTGGTCTCTTTCTCGTTAATTTGTACGAATAAATCGTCTTTGATTCATTTTCGCCTCTTTGCGTACACCGTGGAAGCAGAACAGAGTCGACTCAAGCGATGCTCGAGTGCTCAGGCGAAACAGGCTCGTCCTCCTGTTCGGCGTCATCGTGGGAGCTCTCTTCCTCTTCCCGTAATGCCCCGCCTTCTACCGTAGTCAAAAGTCACTGGATGTGAGACCAAACGTTCACACAGTGTCGGTTCCAATGCATCGATTTCCGCCAATTGCAGCGCGCTCTCCTCGACCATTCGCTCTCGCAACGCGCCCTCGCCATGGAACGCGTCGCTCTCGACTTTTGCGAACGCGTGGCACTCGCCACGACAACTCCGCCGCGTGGATGCGCGCAATTCGCCAACAAAAAGTGGCAGAAAGCGGTCGAAGTGGACCGAAGACCGCTGCACATCGATTTCACGCTCATCTACGCGGGAACGTGGAATTACGCCTTCCACAGCAACGGGTCCCGCCGCGAAGGTCGCTGCTCCTTGCAGGAACTGAAGAACAATCCCGATTTCAAGCGAATTCAGCTGCGCGCGATGGAAATATACTCGGAGAGCGAGTTTTCCAACTCCTACCGCGCTGTGAAACTCGAACCTCTGGACGTCGAGTTGGAGACGCTGCTGAACACAATCGCCTTCCTCGCCCGCTATCCTCGCACGTTGAAAATCAACCTGAAAACGCCCGTCGACCCCGCCGATGAAGCAGAGCTGTTTAGATGCCTGGAGACGCTCAATTTCGAGTACATTTGGATCGAAAACTATCGCCGCGTCTACGACACGATGGTGAAGCGCAACATCGCTACACGCTTCAGTTTGGATTCCAGAAATTGGCCTCCGGAGAGTCTAGACATGCTGGAGGCGTGCATCTCGTCCGGAGAGATGCGAGATGTCAGATTCTACAACAATCCGCCGTTTCCCTTCGCGTTGATCGAGCAAATTTGCAGAAACATCGAGGCGAATCAGGCGAAATTCCGGAAAACGAATCTGACCATCACCAGCGAGTTTGAACGCTGTGCGCGGAGCACATTGGAGCCGTTCAAGCAGGCCGCCGTAAACGACCAGTTTTGGAGATGGTCGGTGGGAGATGTGAGGGTGAATGTGAGCGGGGTCGGCGGCAACGAGTTGATGGTGTTTACGAGAGAAGCGGCCTCTTGAGAACGCAAGATTGTAACTTTGTTTGTTTGAGGAGAGCATCCAGTTAGAATCAGCGGAGGCTGTTGTCAGTTCGGCCAATTTCAGTCGCTGGAAGACCCGAAAATGGAAGAATCTGTAGAATAGGGATTCCGAAGACCTGAAAAACTCTGCCATTTTGTATTTCCTGACGTTCCACAACCCTCGAAAGGCGCGCAAAGGCAAACGGCGTTCGCCTGGGCTCAATAGTCCATTGAAACGAGTGAATCGGTGATTGAGAAAGCCCAGCTGATCTTCCAGCGACTCTACCTGACCGAACTGAAGACGTTTCAGTCCAAAAACCTGCAGCTAGTACGGTAGTGCTTGAGCGAGGCTCAATGAAAGGACATCCAGCGCACCAGATTGCGATGCGCGTGGTCAATGCATTCTTCCCCCCATAAACGCGCGTTTGTCGACCAAAGCACCGTTCACCCGCCTTCCCTCGCGCCATGGACGCGGTGCCGCGTCTCTTCGCCGATTCCGTCTGCCATCAACTGCGAATCCGGTCCTTCCAGTCAGTGGAAGAGCTCTCGGGCGGGAGCTGGGCGAAAGTAGCCTCGGAGCACCACGAGCAGCGGCGCGAATTGATCTTTTCGTGCAGAGTCCACAGCCAGGAAGTCAGCTATTACTTTGAGGGTCATCGTGGGGCCAGTGTCCCGGAATCGGCCCCCAATCGTGGGGCCACTGTCCCGGAATCGGCCCCCAATCGTGGGGCCACTGTCCCGGAATCGGTCTCCAATATGAATTTAAAGTACGATAGGATCGTATACGTTAGGTGTGAGTGGAGAGATCCCAAGAGGAATCGCGTTTCGCTCGGCGAGCTGAAACGCAGCGTCCTTCCGACCGTCGCGGCGCTTGTAGCAAACTGTTTCTGGAGCTACTTCGGAATGGATCGCAACGCACAGCAGCTGTTCTTTACCAGCTTCAAGAACTGCCCTGGATTCATCGATATGAATCTCCTAGAAGAGGGCGAAGGGTCGCGGGATTTCGTCGTCAAACAAGTTCAGTTTGGGAACCTCAGGACGCTCGAACTGCAGCCGGTGGACGCGTTTCCGTGGCCCGAACCTGAGCAACGCGCAGCACTTCTCCACGCATTTGTGGGCTCCGCGAATTTCCATCAATTGAGCTCCACCGCGCCGGTGCCGAACGACTTTGAGCTGCTGGCGCTGTTCCTGGAACGCGCGCTGGCGAACGAACTGAAGCTGGACGCGTCCATAGACATCACTTTTGAGAAAAGCCGCCTCGACGCTCTCCACTCGAGGCTCCGCGATCATTCGGAGGTGCAGAGGATTGCGTGGCGGATTCCAAACTCGCCGCTGAAAGTTAGGGAGATGCACTCGTCCCCAATGCACGATGCACCGCGGAAAGTTGTGTTGAGAGTGGGCTGAAGGAGAAATAAACTCGAATTTCCAACTGTCCGTTGTCGTCCGTCTAGACTCAAAGTTCGATTGAATGACGTGTATTGCGTTCCTTGATAGTCATTGCGACGCGAGGTTCCGATCGTCGACTCTCTCGTCTCTCCCTGCAGCTGGTGCCGCTTCAAGCCGGGGCGCCGCATTAGCCGGTCGAATCGAAAAAGTGCGTCGAGATGTCACCAACCGGCAATTGCTCCCGCGATCTCTCGCGCCCCGACGACTAATCAACTCGTTCTCAAAACCACGCTTAAGGAGCACAGCTGAAGTTCAGCGAAATGCAGTTGCGAGATGACCATTTAACGTAAACCACCGGTGTATCCAGGTGCAAGACGACAAAGACAAGTATCCTGAGAGATGGAGCCTGAGTCTACCGTATCCTTTCTATCCCAAAATTATCAAGGTGCAACCCGGTCCGGGCTACGCCGGATACCCCGGCGGCTTCGTTCCGGCGTATCCGGTCGGCAAACCGACGCCTCCGTGCTGCCGGCCGGCGCCGTTCCCCTGCTGCCCGACTCTTCCCAACTGCTGCATCCCTCCGCCGCCGCCCCTACGTGAGTCCTCCTTCCAGATCTGCGCAAAACAGTGAAATTTGCCTTCAGCAACGATTTCCTGCTGTCCTCGTCTTCCTCCACCGCCCTGCTGCCCTCCAATCCCTACGCTCTGCTGTCAACCGGTGCTCCAACCTTGCTGCCTCCCTCCACCACCGCCGCCTGTGTGCTGTCCGCTGCCGCAGATCCCCGTACTGCGCGCTGTAGACGTCGTCTTCACCAAAGCTGGAAGCTTCGCGGCTGGAAAATCAGAAGGCGCTGTAGAGGACGACGAGCCTCGTGGCAACTGAATCGAGCGCATTACGGGTGTTCTGCTCCCTCTCACTCGATACGATCTTTGCGTGGCTTGTGCGGAGCCGCAGATCCACCTCTTCAACCGCAACATCGCCTCCTACCTCGAGTGAAATCACTCTTTTACTTGTTTTCGCGACTGTTTGAAGTGAGAAACGAAACTCAGAGACGAAGGCGCTGTAGAGAACGACGAGCCTCGTGGCAACTGAATCGAGCGACGCATCGCTTGAGTCGACTCTGTTCTGCTTCCACGGTGTGCGCAAAGAGGCGAAAAATGAATGAAAGACGATTTATTCGTACAAATTAACGAGAAAGAGACCAGAGGACGGCGCCACACAGCTCCCCGCTGCGCCTCAGTGCACCGACTGCACCAAACTGTTGAACATGGCGGCGGAGGCGCCGGAAAAGTCGGCGACCGAGTCGATCAGCTCGCGCTCCTCCCGCTCGTCCTCCTCCTCGGCGAGGATCTCGACCATGTGGTTCGACTGGTCGATGCGGTAGACGAGCGCGTCGTCGAGCACCGCCTCCCGGAGGATACTGTAGACCTCGTCGATGGTCGAGTTGAGTTTGCGCGCGAGGTAGGCGGTGCGCACGCGCGTGTAGGGCCGCACGAGCTTCACGAGGGTCTGCGAGCGGACGTTGGCGAGCAGGACGGCCAGGTGCACTTGGATGCACGCCTCGCCCATTGCGTCCGGATTCTCCGCGATGACGCGCTGGAACTGCTCCACCGAGTTGGCCTGGTAGGCGGCGATGAGGTCGGTGAGCACGCGCACGTGCGGGTTGTTCTTGTGCGGCTTCGCCTCCTGCGAGTCGAAGGGGTTGATGTCCGATTTGCTCAGCATGCTCGCGATCACGACGTACTTGAGCGCGCCGATGCGCTGGCTCGAGCCGGCCTCGTCGTAGTTCTTGAACGCGTCGAAGAAGTCGGTGAACGCGCGCTCGTAGTGGCCGTTGCGGAGGTACATCTTGCCGCCGCACTCCTTGATCGTGCCCATGATGACCGGGTGCGGCACGGCGCTCCTGATCTCCTTGAACTTTTCGTACGTCTTCGTGAGGCGCGCAAAGTCCTCGCGCGCCGTGTGCATCTCGATCTCCAGCGCGTACACCTCCATCAGCTGCGTCCCCTTCTTCTGGTCGTCGCTGCCGTCCTCGTTCCTGCAGTACGCCTTGAGGTCGGCGATGATCGCCTCGAGCTTCTCGTAGTCGCGCTTCTCGAAGAGCAGCTTCCCGAGCTTCGAGTTCGCCTTGAACCAGAGCCGCTCGATCTTGAGCTCCTTGAGCGCGCGCAGCGTCGTCGCGTAGAAGCCCTCGACGAAGGCGGGCTCGTCCTTGGCCAGCGCCACGTAGTCCATGATCGAGGTGATCGACTTCTCGGAGTAGTTGCGCGCCACCGCCGCCTTCACGTAGCCCAGCAGACGGTCGTAGTGCTCGTTGAAGGCGGCAAACTGCTTCTTCGCAAAGCTCATCTTCATCAGCTGCTTCAGCGCCTTGAATCCCCAGTCGCCCTTCTCCTCCTCCTTCGCCAGGACGTCCTCGAAGGCCTCCTTCGCCTGCGCAAAGTCCCCGTCGCCCTTGGACGACTTGCCGCTGTAGTACTGATTCTCGAGGTCGACGTCGGGCTCCTCGTCGGAGACGTTGTCGTCGGAGTAGTTGAAGTCATCGTCGTTCAGGAAATCGTCGTCCATGGTGGAGCGGAGTGGTGCTGGATGCTCTGGTGAGCGGTTGTTGGGGGTTTGGGCGGATTCCGGGGCTTAAATGCCTCGATCGTGCGAGAGAAGCGATGCGAAATCGCGTTTGCATAGCTGTTGGCATCGCATTGCAGATCGCCGCATGCACGTGCTGACGACCCTTCCGAGACCTAAAATAGGACGATCGAACAACTCATTCATTTCAGTGCAACTCCTTCTCACCTTCCCAGGCAACAACAGAAGAAGCCAGCCGAGAGAGCGAAGCTCGCAGACGAAGACGATTGAGGAGAGAAGCCTAAGGCGAAGGCGGTTGACCGCGCCTGGATGACCAACGAGGCCATTCTCCAAGAATTCGTAGCCGTACTGCGATAGAACTGCAAAAATCAATTAGGAAACGGACGGAAATATCGGAAATACTTCAAGCCTGTTGCTCAGCAGCTCGACGATCTTCTCCGAGCGGCAACGACCATGATTTTGCGGACTCCCTTCGCACACGTCTCGGGCGCGATCTTCTGAAAAGCGATGCATTATGGCGATTGATTCGAGGCGAATTTACCGGACGGCGATGCGTGAGAATTCCATCGACATCGGTCGTTGCGCTCTGCCGCCATCGTGCGTTCGACTGAAATAACGACGATTTACGATTACGAAAAATAGCCCGACGATCGCGAGAAACTCGGTTCGACTTGAAACAGCGGAGAAGCGCGCGACTTCATTCACAATTTCCCACTGAACACGTGGATCGCCGACGTTGTTCACGACGCTAAACCGATTTACAAAGGATTTTCGAAAATCGAAAATCCCGAGCTCGCGGACAAACGCCGATTTACGTTTTTTTGGGAATTAGTTATACATGAAACTAAACATGTGTGCGCGCCGCGCACGTCACGCAATACGCTAGGCGAGAGAGAGCGAGTTTGTTTGTCAATTGCTACGTTGTTGTACCTTAATTTGGAGCTCAAAGCGCGAGAAGGATAACTCTGTGCTACGATTGCACGCGCTTGGTTTCTAAAGCGCTGATCGCACATACAACAAAAGCCAGTGGGGATTTCACCCCAAAGAACTGCTTGAATAGGCGTAGTAAGTGAATCTACGCTAAATTACGTTTTATCGAGATTTTGCGGCGACGAAAAACGACCAGTTACGACTATTTCACTGCAGTCGCGGTGTATAACGACTTTTCAACCGCACTTCAGACGTGTTCCAATGGCCGAGAGGTCCCGAGCGCCGCCTAGTCTGTCTGTTGCTTGCCCAGAATGATTCGGTTGTGTGTTCGGGACCGGCCGAAGGCACTGCATTTCTCAATTCCGTTGGCCGCAGCATAGAGAGTTGTAGGCACTTCGGACGACGTCACGGGAGCACCAAATTACTACACAGTGCGCACTGTCGGTTAGTTTCATAATAAACCCTTTTTTGCAGGTGCTGGCCTTTGCGCTGGCAGAAGCTTAATGAGAAACTCCAACAACAATCAAACGCGATTCGCGCGCGAAGCCTCCGTTTATTTTACAATTATTACAAAATATCAACGGTGGAAAATGAATTGTTGAATTGCATTGCAATGCAATCCCCAATGAAATCTTCGTTTCTGCGGCTTCTGCAACCTCGGTCAGGTGTTGAGTTGTTTCAAGTGGTCCTTCGTTGAAAGCCGCTCTAAGCCGGTAACGCCTATTTCAGAGCTGCGGAGATCTTCTTGAATCAAATGCGGTGTGTGAACTAACCGCTACGCATTATCACGAGCCATGCGGACGAGCAATGCTCGTTCCCCATAAACGCTCTATTTTCCCAGAATTTTTTTGATTCGAGCGGATTCTGCTCTCCGATGGACTGGGTGCCGCTGTTCTTCATCGACGACGTCTGTCATCAACTGAAACAAGCGTCATTGCGGCCAGTGGCACAGTTGTCCGGGAGCTGGTCGCCGATTGCCTCGGAACATCGAGAGAAGAGGAACGAACTGAACTTTGAATTCAGTGTGAATGGCCAGCAGGTCCGCTATCGACTTGAGATTGACGGCGTTTGGACCCACTTTCCCGGGCAGCTCGGCAATCTCAATGTGAAATACGATCGGATCGTACGCGTTTCCTCGAATCGCGACCATTCCAGAAGAACCCGCAAGAAAGTTTCGTTGGGCGCATTTCAACGCGCGGTGCTTCCAACCGTCGCGCCTCTCGTAGCAAACTGCCGCTTGTGCTATTTCAGTCGCGACGAGAGCGAAGATAACCGCGTGATCTTCAGTGCGTTCAAAAACTGCCCCGGATTCTTCGCAGTTGCGCTCAATGAAGAAGGACCGGAGTCACGCAAGTTTGTCGCGCAACAAGTCCAATTCGGGAACCTCGAGAGACTTTCCTTGCAAGAACGAAAGACGCGTCCGTGGCCTGAACCTGCGAAACTCGCAAAAACGCTCAAGACCTTTGTGACGTCAGCGAGATTTAGTGATTTGGATGTTTCACGCTGCTCGCATCTGCCGAACGTCTTGTAGCTGTATTGTAGCTGACGATACGCAGTTCCGTGTGCTTTGTCGGTCCGACTTGATATTTATCGCGACACCTTCACACAGTTTCTGGGCACCGGCGAAGAAGCGGGTCGAGGAGCTTCAAAGCCGAGCACACGACGAAAGCGCGTTTCTTCACTTTCTTCTGTCGCTTCTTCCAGTTCCGAGTTGCTGGCGGCGAGCGCGCTCGGCATTTCGCGCAAACGCTTCTTCTTCTGGCTTCCAATCGCGTCAGCCGACTTTGTCTCCTTCAGCGCTCTCGGCTTCAACGAACGATTCTTCGTCGACCGACGCTTCTTCGACTCCGATTTCGTCATCGACTTTGACTTTCGCTTCATCGACTTCATCGGTGAAGCAATCGACTGTCCTGCAATGACACCAAATCAGCTTTTTCGAAATTTTCATGTTCATTTTTTGCTTATCGTGAGTTCGTGAATTTCTAGGACGTGAACACTGGCCTGGACGATGCGGTAAATGTCGGTCGAATCGCGATTCGGATTATGGAAGAAGGCACAGAATTTCGGGTTTGTTCGAGCTCATATTTGATTGAACATCCTCGTTTTCAGATCAACGATAAACTCGTGCCAGTGGAGTATGCGGACAAACTACACGTCGTTTGCACCCTCGATGTCTACAAGTGGATTGTGCGTCGATGAACGTGACCATCGGAAGTGGCGCCACAGCCTTCCCTATCGTATTGTAAACATTTGCAAGGATCGTTTCGCTTCTGGATCGTATGCCGACTGTGATTTGTGGAAAGTGGTGGAAAGCAAACTCTGGACATTGAGCGTTGACATACGTGCTAGGAACACGACGAGAAGGACAACAGACTTCATGACAGCCAGTACCGAAACGTGGATTTGCAAATGCGTTGAAAGCAGACAACGTAAAACGCTGGGCGAATCGCTTCCACGTGGACGCAGTCTGCAGTTCTGAGAAAAACAGGTCGATTGTTTCTGTCCTGGTGGCATTGTATCCGTATCAACTCTTCCTCAACAAACGCAGAATAGCCGCCGAGACGATGAAACTGACGTCGTAGGAGGGCGATGAGTTCGAGTTGAAGATGACGCATCTGCAGAAGGCGGTGATGCTGAAGCAGATGCTCGCGGACCTCAGATACGAGGAGGACGCGGTGCCCGCCGACTCCGTCCCGCTCTCCTCCGTCGGCTCCGACGCGCTCCGCGCGATCGTCGTGTGGCTCGGCCTGCACGAGGCGGTGGCGCCGCGGTCGGACGAGGAGCGCCAGATCCACCGCTTCAACCGCAACGTCGCCAAGGAGGACACGGAGCTCTTCGATGAGCTGAAGACCCGGGTGAAGCTCGCGGACGCGCACAATTTTGCGCGCGAGACGAGAGAGTCGACGATCGGAACCTCGCGTTGCAATCAAAACCTTTGTGACGTCAGCGAGATTCAGTGATTTGGATGTTTCACCAAGTTCTAGTAATCAACATTTATTGGCTCAAGTCACAAAATCATACATTATCCGCGAACAACAGTTATCAGAGCTTCTGAGGAAATGTAGAAAGTACCAGAAGAGAAAGTCCACAAAGCAACCCAGAAATCGACTTTGTTCCGCTTGACTTCATTTTTCCGGCAGAGGTGTCTTTGTTTGAGGACTCGGGACCAGTGGTAGTGGGCGCTATTGTGGTCGTTGAAATCGCCGCCATCCGAACGGGTTCTACGGGCGCCAACTGGACTTCTTGAAATATGTGTCTGTTGCCCACAGCGAATAAGCACGGCTCTCTGAACAGATCACATTAAAACAATAAACGGCGCAAAAGCCTACTTCATGTGAGGTCGCAAGAGGTCGGGAAGCTCCATAGCACCGTTACTCACAATGCGTTCTATACCGTATTCGGACCCATATGTGCAACGCTTGTTCGAGCGCGTCGTCCTGATCCCATTGACCAACGAAACAATCCATTCATCGTCTGCAGGGTCAACTGCGTCTGCTGAATCGTTCAAAAGACGGCTGTGACATAGAGGAGGTTTCAATGCAATGTCGACGACTGGGAATTTCATTCCCACCTGAACACGAAAATCAAATTGGAATCTCTGAGTTTGTCCCAACTTACACACACGTCTCTCGCCTTTGGGACGAACTCAAAATCCTCTAAGACAGTATTCGTAAATCCTCCTTCGTAATACAATCGGCCCTCGTACACGAAGGAAGCGAAACCATAGACGTCATAGGATTCGTTGGCTCTCTTAAATCCCGTTTCCTTCGAATCGAGCCGTTCTTTGGAATCAATAGACCTGGATTTAGGAAGAAGAATATAAAAACGTAACGATTTCAACATACCAATACAGTAAGCCGCGTCAACGTGTAAAGACTTGCTCTATCCGTGAGCATTTGAACATTACTAAAACTGACTACTTCGCTGATTGTCACGTAGTGCCGCTCAAGAAAGTGGTCGCCGTATCTAAGTACAATCAGCTTCTGGTTGAATCCTTGATGCAGGTGCACAAATTCCCCAAAATCTAAACAACACACGATAATTTAGCCAGTGAGAACTCCTCGGCTTACTGTCCCTGATTGCATTGCGATAGATGTTCA
>MQUG01003574.1:0-22786 GCA_007213375.1 Steinernema feltiae | reverse complement strand
CTGGCTTCCAATCGCGTCAGCCGACTTTGTCTCCTTCAGCGCTCTCGGCTTCAACGAACGATTCTTCGTCGACCGACGCTTCTTCGACTCCGATTTCGTCATCGACTTTGACTTTCGCTTCATCGACTTCATCGGTGAAGCAATCGACTGTCCTGCAATGACACCAAATCAGCTTTTTCGAAATTTTCATGTTCATTTTTTGCTTATCGTGAGTTCGTGAATTTCTAGGACGTGAACACTGGCCTGGACGATGCGGTAAATGTCGGTCGAATCGCGATTCGGATTATGGAAGAAGGCACAGAATTTCGGGTTTGTTCGAGCTCATATTTGATTGAACATCCTCGTTTTCAGATCAACGATAAACTCGTGCCAGTGGAGTATGCGGACAAACTACACGTCGTTTGCACCCTCGATGTCTACAAGTGGATTGTGCGTCGATGAACGTGACCATCGGAAGTGGCGCCACAGCCTTCCCTATCGTATTGTAAACATTTGCAAGGATCGTTTCGCTTCTGGATCGTATGCCGACTGTGATTTGTGGAAAGTGGTGGAAAGCAAACTCTGGACATTGAGCGTTGACATACGTGCTAGGAACACGACGAGAAGGACAACAGACTTCATGACAGCCAGTACCGAAACGTGGATTTGCAAATGCGTTGAAAGCAGACAACGTAAAACGCTGGGCGAATCGCTTCCACGTGGACGCAGTCTGCAGTTCTGAGAAAAACAGGTCGATTGTTTCTGTCCTGGTGGCATTGTATCCGTATCAACTCTTCCTCAACAAACGCAGAATAGCCGCCGAGACGATGAAACTGACGTCGTAGGAGGGCGATGAGTTCGAGTTGAAGATGACGCATCTGCAGAAGGCGGTGATGCTGAAGCAGATGCTCGCGGACCTCAGATACGAGGAGGACGCGGTGCCCGCCGACTCCGTCCCGCTCTCCTCCGTCGGCTCCGACGCGCTCCGCGCGATCGTCGTGTGGCTCGGCCTGCACGAGGCGGTGGCGCCGCGGTCGGACGAGGAGCGCCAGATCCACCGCTTCAACCGCAACGTCGCCAAGGAGGACACGGAGCTCTTCGATGAGCTGAAGACCCGGGTGAAGCTCGCGGACGCGCACAATTTTGCGCGCGAGACGAGAGAGTCGACGATCGGAACCTCGCGTTGCAATCAAAACCTTTGTGACGTCAGCGAGATTCAGTGATTTGGATGTTTCACCAAGTTCTAGTAATCAACATTTATTGGCTCAAGTCACAAAATCATACATTATCCGCGAACAACAGTTATCAGAGCTTCTGAGGAAATGTAGAAAGTACCAGAAGAGAAAGTCCACAAAGCAACCCAGAAATCGACTTTGTTCCGCTTGACTTCATTTTTCCGGCAGAGGTGTCTTTGTTTGAGGACTCGGGACCAGTGGTAGTGGGCGCTATTGTGGTCGTTGAAATCGCCGCCATCCGAACGGGTTCTACGGGCGCCAACTGGACTTCTTGAAATATGTGTCTGTTGCCCACAGCGAATAAGCACGGCTCTCTGAACAGATCACATTAAAACAATAAACGGCGCAAAAGCCTACTTCATGTGAGGTCGCAAGAGGTCGGGAAGCTCCATAGCACCGTTACTCACAATGCGTTCTATACCGTATTCGGACCCATATGTGCAACGCTTGTTCGAGCGCGTCGTCCTGATCCCATTGACCAACGAAACAATCCATTCATCGTCTGCAGGGTCAACTGCGTCTGCTGAATCGTTCAAAAGACGGCTGTGACATAGAGGAGGTTTCAATGCAATGTCGACGACTGGGAATTTCATTCCCACCTGAACACGAAAATCAAATTGGAATCTCTGAGTTTGTCCCAACTTACACACACGTCTCTCGCCTTTGGGACGAACTCAAAATCCTCTAAGACAGTATTCGTAAATCCTCCTTCGTAATACAATCGGCCCTCGTACACGAAGGAAGCGAAACCATAGACGTCATAGGATTCGTTGGCTCTCTTAAATCCCGTTTCCTTCGAATCGAGCCGTTCTTTGGAATCAATAGACCTGGATTTAGGAAGAAGAATATAAAAACGTAACGATTTCAACATACCAATACAGTAAGCCGCGTCAACGTGTAAAGACTTGCTCTATCCGTGAGCATTTGAACATTACTAAAACTGACTACTTCGCTGATTGTCACGTAGTGCCGCTCAAGAAAGCGGTAGCCGTATCTAAGTACAATCAGCTTCTGGTTGAATCCTCGATGCAGGTGCACAAATTCCCCAAAATCTAAACAACACACGATAATTTAGCCAGTGAGAACTCCTCGGCTTACTGTCCCTGATTGCATTGCGATAGATGTTCACCGCCAGATTGAACTGTTTATCCAACATAACAACTTTGGCGTAATCCGTGACGCGAACGACGCGTTCCAATGCGTAGCCAACGATCTGCAGTCCTTCCATGTCCTTGGCGGTGCATTCAGGCCGCGCTGGAAACTCACAGAAATGAAGACAAGGAAACTCACCGTGGGCGCTGGCGAGCTTCGTGAACAAGAACAGCAAAAGCATCATCGGCGTCATCAGCGTAGCGATCAACGGGAGCTCAACCGGTTGGATCTGACACGTGGACTAGGCGTCACCGATCCGGTTCGTTCAAAGAAATTCAATTTTCGCTGTGAAAAATTCGAATTCCGTACGCCATTGCAGCTGTCTCTTTTAATACACTCGGACACGTTGAATCACAGAAACAATGAAACGATTTTATGAGAACGAGAACACAAACAAAGCAAACTTTACTGCGGCATGTTATGAACTTGACAAACAATTTTTGTCTTGCCAGTCTTCGTCTGATCTTGCGAACATTGACATCTAAATTGCGGAGAAGAATAAATAAGTGCCGCCACTTCCTGAAACAATCTTTCGTTATTAATGGTGAACTTGGAACCTTCAAAAAACCTCGAATGTCATCTCGTCATCTGAACGAGCTGGCGATGTGCCGAGAAAGCTTCTTTCTGATGACTTTCTAACCGGCGCAGACGATTCACTTGAATAAAGCATTTCGGAAAACGATTGAAGACACGGAGGCGATGCAGGAACGACAGGTTGAGTTAAGCGATTCACCGTTGATAAATTGGCGTCCCTTTGCTTTTTCAGCTCGTCAATTTCTTCTTGCAGTTGTGAATTCTTCATCTCCAACTCATCGCAGCTTTTCTTCAGCTCAATAACTAAACGCAACCGATGAATTTTGAATATCAATATTGACTTCTTACCTTCAATTCGTGGTTCTCTTTCCAACGCGAACAGTTCTGGCGTCAGTGTACCTAGCGAGAAAATCTTCTTCCCCTTCATACTCTCCCAACCCTTCGAACCGCAGGCATTATCTTCATCGTCGGAGATCGAATCGCAAGAATCTACTTCGTAGTCGGACATCTGAAACGAATTGATGAATCGTCTGCATGATTATCAAGAAATTCGTAGAAACGAAGGAAAATATAGAAGATTAGCAATACTGATAGAAAATTACATGGAAGAAATACACGGTCATAAGACTAAAACGCTCAAAATCTGGAGGACTTGATTCGCTCCTCTCGGCTCCAAATTGCGCAGGGCACTTTTTTGGAGCCGAGAGGAGCGAATCACGACGCTAAACCGACGCTGTAAAGAAGGATTATCGAAAATCGAAAATCCCGAGCTCGCGGACCCGAGCTTCAAACTTCAAAACGCCGATTTACGCGACTTTTTTTTGGGAATTTTACAGATATTACAAAATATCAACGGTGGAAAATGAATTGTTGAATTGCATTGCAATGCAATCCCCAATGAAATCTTCGTTTCTGCGGCTTCTGCAACTTCGGTCAAGTCTTGAGTTGGTTCAAGCGGTCCTTCGTTGAAAGCCGCTCTAAGCCGGTAACGCCTATTTCAGAGCTGCGGAGATCTTCTTGAATCAAATGCGGTGTGTGAACTAACCGCTACGCATTATCACGAGCCATGCGGACGAGCAATGCTCGTTCCCCATAAACGCTCTATTTTCCCAGAATCTTTTTAATTCGAGCGGATTCTGCTCTCCGATGGACTGGGTGCCGCTGTTCTTCATCGACGACGTCTGTCATCAACTGAAACAAGCATCATTGCGGCCAGTGGCACAGTTGTCCGGGAGCTGGTCGCCGATTGCCTTGGAACATCGAGAGAAGAGGAACGAACTGAACTTTGAATTCAGTGTGAATGGCCAGCAGGTCCGCTATCGACTTGAGATTGACGGCGTTTGGACCCACTTTCCCGGGCAGCTCGGCAATCTCAATGTGAAATACGATCGGATCGTACGCGTTTCCTCGAATCGCGACCATTCCAGAAGAACCCGCAAGAAAGTTTCGTTGGGCGCATTTCAACGCGCGGTGCTTCCAACCGTCGCGCCTCTCGTAGCAAACTGCCGCTTGTGCTATTTCAGTCGCGACGAGAGCGAAGATAACCGCGTGATCTTCAGTGCGTTCAAAAACTGCCCCGGATTCTTCGCAGTTGCGCTCAATGAAGAAGGACCGGAGTCACGCAAGTTTGTCGCGCAACAAGTCCAATTCGGGAACCTCGAGAGACTTTCCTTGCAAGAACGAAAGACGCGTCCGTGGCCTGAACCTGCGAAACTCGCGAAAACGCTCAAGACCTTTGTGACGTCAGCGAGATTCAGTGATTTGGATGTTTCACGCTGCTCGGATCTGCCGAACGTCCACGAGCTGCTTGAGTTGTTCGTGCAACGCGCTTCTGCGAATGAACTGAAGCCGGGCGCGTCCATCACCACCAAGTACGGATCACGGACTGTGGGTGCTGGATGAATCTGTTCTGAATTATTCCGACGTAAAATGGAGCGGTTAAAGGCGTTGTGTGCGTTGATTTTGGCAAAATCGCGTCTTCATCAGTAGAGTTCTCTCTTGTTATGTACATGAGCAAATAAATAAGCCAAGAAAGGCGGCAAATCACATCAGAAAGTCGAGATTGATCGGCCGCGACCTGACTTTCACGCACTTGGAGTAGTCGCAGCAGCTGTGATCGCAATCGTAGAGCGAATCGTAGCTTCCCGCTGACGACGCAGTCGCGTCCTCCTCCGCATCGGCCTGAACTCTCGCCGGTTACGGTAAAATCGCGCTCGCAACTCACGTATTTGGCCTTGCTCTTCGGCTTCACCTTTTCGAATCCGCTCGGAAGGTCGTGGAAGTCGTCGTTGTCGTCGGGAGTGACGTGCGCTTCTCCGTCGTTGCGATTTTTGCTCTGAAACGCGCTCGATTCAGAATTCGCCCCAAATCGTGCCTTCGAACAAAGTGATCTTGTCGTTTGAGTCGTCGATTCGCGCCCGGAAGAGGCGGCGACCGGAATTCCGGCACCGCACCGCAGCGCTGGCAGTTCTCGGGGTATCGCCGGATGCCGTTGCTGATGGTCGCATTCTGCAACGAGATTTCGGATTACTGTAGCCGAGCAGCTCTCCTCGAATACCTGGTATTGTTCAAACTCAGCAGCTCGCTTAGCGCGTTGTTTGGCGGTGTGACAGATGGTGCAGCTCTGAAATGGGCGTTACAGGCGTTGCCATGAGCGCAACTTACGAAGCTCCGCTTGAATCGGCTCAGGACCTCAGATACGAGGAGGATGCGGTGCCTGCGGACTCCGTCCCGCTCCCCTCCGTCGGCTCCGACGCGCTCCGCACGATCGTCGCGTGGCTCGGCCAGCACGAGGCGGTGGCGCCGCGGTCCGACGAGGAGCGCCAAATCCACCGCTTCAACCGCAACGTCGCCAAGGAGGACACGGAGATCTGGGAGCCGCTGATGCCGCGGCCGAAGCTCGCGGACATCATCAACGCCGCCTACTACCATGAGATGCCCGACCTGTTTTGATTGATTCGCGAACTTTTTGTTTATGAAAGAATGCACAGAAAAAATGAAAAAATGATGTGCGAATGGGCGAGTTTTCGCACATCGCCTGCAATTGCGATGTACATATCTCAACTCGTCTTCTTCCTTGATGGCATGGCTTGTTTGTGCAACTGCTTGTCATCCCAGCGCAGCGTGTTGTCGCAGGCGACAGATTCTCCCGAAACGTGTCCGATCGCCACCCTCCCCATCGAGCTCAACATCTCCATTCTGCAACGCTGTCTCGATAGCTACATTCCACACCGATTCTTGTCGCTCCGTCGTGTCAGTCGACTGTGGAATGAATTCCTTCTTTCCAACTTCAGAATTCCTGTAACTCTGGCGATTGATTCGACATTGAATAAGGATGCCAACGTGTAGGCTTTTTGGCACTAGTAAGCTTGTGGTAATTCAATTCTAGTGTCCAAATCGCCGTAAAACCTTCTGTTGCGACATGTTGGAAGAAAACTCATAATTTCAAGAGCATTCTTCTTTTCGTTGCCCCACAAATCGTTCAGCTAAGGAGCATAAATGTTTCAGTACAGGAGCCCGAAAACGGGCTTTTCTTCGCATTTCTTTTGCGACTTTTTGGGATGAAGGAGAACTGTAAGCTTGAGCGTTTCGTTCTCACACTCTCTGGCGTAAGTTCAAATGCTGGCTGAACAATCAACTGTTTCATTCAGGAAACCCCTGAAATCCCCTCAATGATGCATTTCCTCCTCTCTCAGCCAATCGTTCGCAACGCAAACCGTTGTTCTCTCGATGTGGGAACTGAATATCCATCGGCGTTCTCAGTTCTTGACGAATTTTTTCCTCATTTGAAGCACTTTTCTAACCTCACAGTAGCCCTGCGTTTACTAAAGCCCCTGTAATATGCTCATTTAGGCACTTTTTCTCGAGGTTCATCACGAACGAGACAGCACAAGCATCAAGCGTGTGCTGGACTTTGTTATTACGAAGATGCGAACAGTTGAAATTCGTTTGTTCTGTTCTGAACTGCTCAGCGCTGCTGACGTTGATGAAATTCACGACTTTGCACAACAGGTAACCTGGTGTTTCTCGGCTTTGTGCGTTAATGCGCGCTTCGTTGCAGAAAATCCTGAACAATTTGAGGAGGTTAAGACTAATGTTAGCAATGGAAAGCGGGTATGTAGATATCGTACACAGAGCACCCAGGGATTGTGATACATGTTCCGAAGAAGAAACTGCCGTGGACGAGTGGAGTTTTTTCAGAACACGCTCTTTTAGTAGCTTCACATTTGATGTTAAAAAAACGTCTGATGTTAAAAGACAATAAAAGCTTTTCAAGCCTCCTAAAACTTACAGGCCCCCTCGCTCGCTCAAAGTCTTGCAAAAAATGTTTTCCAAAGGAAGTTGGACCTCATTTGGTTACTGAAACAATTAAAAATCAAATAAAATCAATATTTGTCTTCATACCCATCGGTTGAGAATAACTGTTTGCTGGCATCTGTTGGGAAGAATATGATGCTTGAGGTGGAGGCAACGGAGCAGTCACTGGAGATGGAGGCACTTGGCAGGGAACAGGAGTCGGAAACGATGTAACAGGCTCGGGAAGCGGAGAAGAAATACCAAGGAACTTCTTCTTCAGAACCATCAGCCCTTCGTAAACTGGTCTTTCACACATCTTTACCGCAACGATAACAACTCCTAGGGCGATGAAATGACGGGTTACTCTCGCCATCTGAAACAAGAGGCGAAAATGAAATAGATGTACGAACAGAGTAGTAAATACGCAATACGCAAGATGCGACAATATACCAACCGAAATTGGAGTATCGGTCAGCTATGCGAATAGTTGAAGCAAGAAAGGGCGCCAGTGGCCAAAGAGAGAGCGCGCGAGTGGTCAAAGAGTTGAAGAGCGCGCGAGTGGTCGAAGAGTTGAAGAGCGAGCGAGAGGTAGCGTCAAGAAAATCGTCAAGAGCAAAGCACAAACACAGGTTGCTTTTCGTAATTATGTCGGCGGGTGAAATAATGCTACCAGCAACGAAATTTGTTAAATTGAATACTTGCATGAAATGTCCTACCGTTGCTTCCGGGCATCTTCTTCGCGATTTCGTTCATGACCTCGATCACCAGTAATGTGTCGATTACAAATTGTACTTTCGCCTTTTGAGCTTTAGCGAGATTGTCAGCATGACCTAGAAATTAGCAGTTGAGCACAATTATGCTGTGGACGAGCTCACCAAGGATACCGAATCCAGTGACGTCGGTAGAAGCTTGTGCTCTGTGCTTGTGCGACATCTTCGCAATATCGATATTCAGTCAAGTCATCTGCTCGCAAGCTTGTTGAAAAGCGTGGCGCACCTTGGCTTCATCGTGCTCGAGCTCCGTGAATCTCTCCGTATTCTTCTTCAACTACTCGTAGGAGTTCACCGCGACTTGGTTGTCAACCGGCTTCCTGAGCCACTCGACTTCCCTTCGCACAATTCGCTCGACCCTAAATCAAAGATATTGTTTCACGGCTACCAGACTTTCAGTTTACCATCAGATACGGATCGATGAAAGGGTTGAAGAAACTGGTGGTCTGCACGAGGTACAATCCTTCATGACGCAACGGAATCGCGTAGCTGTCAAGTCCGATTCCGACCTCCTCGTCGCTCTTCTCATCCCCGTTCTCGTGCAAACCAACCAGAAGCTCGAGAAGCACCGCCTCGTTGTCCATTGCTGTGAAGCACAAATCAATCAAAACAAGGCTAGATCTCAGCTAATTGTGCATTTTGTTCTCTCAGTTGTTACATTACAAAATTTCAACGTAGTGACGGTAGTGAAAATTTTGTCCTCTTGTCAATTCGCGGTGTTGAGTGAACCGATTGACGGGAAACTCTGCTAGCACACGTCATTCTAGCTGTGAAGCACAAATCAATCAGGCTTGAAATCAGGTTTTAGGAGGCTTGAAAAGCTTTTATTGTCTTTTAACATCAGACGTTTTTTTAACATCAAATGTGAAGCTACTGAAAGAGCGTGTTCTGAAAAAACTCCACTCGTCCACGACAGTTTCTTCTTCGGAACATGTATCACAATCCCTGGGTGCTCTGTGTACGATATCTACATACCCGCTTTCCATTGCTAACATTAGTCTTAACCTCCTCAAATTGTTCAGGATTTTCTGCAACGAAGCGCGCATTAACGCACAAAGCCGAGAAACACCAGGTTACCTGTTGTGCAAAGTCGTGAATTTCATCAACGTCAGCAGCGCTGAGCAGTTCAGAACAGAACAAACGAATTTCAACTGTTCGCATCTTCGTAATAAAAAAGTCCAGCACACGCTTGATGTTTGTGCTGTCTCGTTCGTGATGAACCTCGAGAGAAAGTGCCTAAATGAGCATATTACAGGGGCTTTAGTAAACGCAGGGCTACTGTGAGGTTAGAAAAGTGCTTCAAATGAGGAAAAAATTCGTCAAGAACTGAGAACGCCGATGGATATTCAGTTCCCACGTCGAGTAAACAAAAGTTTGCGTTGCGAACGATTGGCTGAGAGAGGAGGAAATGCATCATTGAGGGGATTTCAGGGGTTTCCTGAATGAAACAGTTGATTGTTCAGCCAGCATTTGAACTTACGCCAGAGAGTGTGAGAACAAAACTCTCAAGCTTACAGTTCTCCTTCATCCCAAAAAGTCGCAAAAGAAATGCGAGGAAAAGCCCGTTTTCGGGCTCCCGTACCAAAACCTTTATGCTCCTTAGCTGAACGATTTGTGGGGCAACGAAAAGAAGAATGCTCTTGAAATTATGAGTTTTCTTCCAACATGTCGCAACAGAAGGTTTTACGTCGATTTGGACACTAGAATTGAATTACCACAAGCTTACTAGTGCCAAAAAGCCTACACGTTGTCATCCTTATTCAATTTTGAATAAATCGCCAGAGTTACAGGAATTTTGAAGTTGGAAAGAAGGAATTCATTCCACAGTCGACTGACACGACGGAGCGACAAGAATCGGTGTGGAATGTAGCTATCGAGACAGCGTTGCAGAATGGAGATGTTGAGCTCGATGGGGAGGGTGGCGATCGGACACGTTTCGGGAGAATCTGTCGCCTGCGACAACACGCTGCGCTGGGATGACAAGCAGTTGCACAAACAAGCCATGCCATCAAGGAAGAAGACGAGTTGAGATATGTACATCGCAATTGCAGGCGATGTGCGAAAACTCGCCCATTCGCACATCATTTTTTCATTTTTTCTGTGCATTCTTTCATAAACAAAAAATTCGGGATCTCAGGAGGGTCTCTTCGGAGGAGGATCACCTTCCGGTTTCGTTAGTTCCCCGTCAACATCAACAAACGAGTAAACTATACGAGGGCGTCGGCCTCTGCTGACAGTTGACACCTCATTATGCGGTGATGTTTTGCTTGCGATCCTGAAACATCGGCTCCGCCGCTCCCACTTTACAACGGCAATCTTTAGTCGTGCTAAGGCCGCTTTTTGCGTCTTCCGCGACTGCGGCACCTCCTCCGAGAACAGACAACTGTTCTCGCTGCTGTAGGCTGTTTTTGTGGCCAAAGAGTTCTCACGCCTCGACAGCGCTAAGCCGCCGCCGTCGTGCGTTCTTCGGGAGTACGGTAGCACGTGTGATTAGACGCGGTGGAAGCGATTTTGAAATTATGGATTTGCACTTGCCAGTCGCGTCGTCGCCGCCGTCGCCGCCGCTCAATATATATATAAATATCAACGTATTCGATTGCTTGAGATTGCTTGAAATAACCAATTAATGTTGTTTGTGCTCCGCTAGCAGTTCAAGGGGCTACAGAACAGATTGTTTTAGAGAGGAAACGCTCGTTTCAACGGGATTTGCCGCTGTTCTTGTTTCTAAAATCCGTTGTATTATCAGGGCGCTAATGCAGAATTTCACCGGTCCGCAATGTTTCAAACAAACAGAAACCGACCGAAGCTGCTTTCATTACGTTGAAAAGAGAGCAAGAAGCCAACAACGCCGCCAACGCAAAAACTCCACGTTTATTTTGACCGAAATTAACACAAAAACGACATAACTCTCTTATCGCTTCACTCCTCCATCATCGCATCAATCAGTTCACCAATCGTATCAACGTAAACAAACGTCATTTCCGCCTGAAATCATCGACATTACGCTTCTATGCAAACAGCGAATGCTCACCTTCATTTTCTTTGTTACTTCAATCTCAACGTCCTCTCGGTTACTTGTAGCGAAGACAATCCTTCGAATGCCTGCTTTGTAGGCGGTGTAGGACTTGGCATAAACGCAGCCGATCGCCATAATTCGTCCGGAGAGGGTGATTACACCACTTGTTGCTGAGTCGCTTCTGATGCGTCGATTTGTGAGCAGCGAAAATAGCGAAAGAAATGTTGCACATTCGCTCGAGCGTCCCTCACTTACAGGAAAGTCCACGGTAACGTTTCGCTATAAAAGGATTAAATCATTTGGATTAACCACATGCTAAACGTACCTCAAGAACGTCCACAGGGATACACAGGTGCTTTTCAGCAAAAGATCGACAACAATTGCGCGCAACATGCACCGACTCCTCGCGCTCTTTGCTTTCATTTACAATTTGGTTCTCGCTTGCAAATCGCGATTGCACGAGCTGAATCACACCCTTTTCAGCGCTAAAAACGCCAAGAACTGTTGCGATCCCCACGGGCATTCGATCGTTTGTTTTAAAATCGCGAGGGCGTTTGTCCCATGTGTTATACAAGCCAGGATTGTCAGGATCTGGAATCGAATCCCAGTTGCGCGTTGAAGGTGAACGTCGATCATAGCGTTGCCAAATGGTGTCCGAAGAGATCTTCCTAAATCTGTTTTTCGAGTTTTCCGAGATTTCCTGCCGCAATTCGGCGGCAATCGCCTGGAAGACCGCCGCACAATCACCGAATCCATACTCGATGTCCCCTTCTTCGAGGATGCGTCGCAGAGAGTCCTCGTCGTCGAATAGGTGCTTCCAGTTCTCCAAGCGGAATTTTGCCAAAATCGGAGGCAAAACTGTTTCTCGAAGGACGCGAAGCTTTGTCTCCGTGGAAAGCATACAGTAAATGAATTCTTTACCGAAGTCCGAGTTCAATTTTGAATTGCGCACGTACAAATCGCTCATCTTGATGAAGATGACGTTCGAGAGGTCGAACGGCACTCCGATGAACTTGTCAACAAAGAATTGACTCGTTCTGTGATCCGCCAGCCGCCCGAGCATCTCTTTGGTCTTCTTGTTGGGGATCTTCCCAACGTTGCTCAGAATAATCACCGGATTGCAACAATTCGCCCTTTGCACGGCCGCCATTACGCGACCAAGCGATCGAACGGATCCGAAAACGCCTCTGTGCTTGGTCGCTTCGCTGAATTTGACCGTTTCCACAGGTCTACCCAGCAGCTTTCGCAGCACATCGATCGTTTGCTGGTCGAACGACTCTTCGATTCGGTACAGAGAGAGACTCGGGAAGACGGCTCGGGGATTTTGCTGCTGAAGAATCGCGTATTTTGCGGCTCCTTCTACAATTCTTTGCGTCGCGAGGTTCACGTAACTGCGCCTCTTGCACAGCAGCCTTCTGGAAAACAAACATTTGTAGTCGATTCAATCGAGCCGCGATCGAATCGGCTTGCCCATCACCGCGCAGTAAATATGCAGCGTTGATGGGTCCCGCCGCGATATGTCTTATTCTTTTTCATGTCACTTACCTCGCCTCCCCGACGTCCGGCAGCGGATTGCAGAAGACGCCCCACGGTAGATCGAGGATCTCGAGCTCTGCACATCCCTGGGTGGTTTTGGTCCTTCGTCGGATGAATTCAATGTTCAGATCGTCCTTCTGGTCTCTTCGCACTGCGAGTCCCGCGATCTTTTCGCGAATTTTCTCAGAATTGGCGCTCGATGAATTCATTTTTGTTTGATGAATCCAATCATCGTATTTCGGTAGCGCAGCGTATTAATAGAGATATTGAAGATTTTAGCATCGCTGTCACTTCTGTCGTTCACACGTGTCTATTCTGTTTCAGACGAGCAAAATTGCAGACGCGGCAATGCGCGGTGCTCCACGTGCAGCTGTGCGATCCCGGACGATCTGCGAAACTGACTTACGACGAGGTGAGTTCTCTCTTCCGCTCCCCGCCGCTCAACTCTCCTTCTTTCCAGGCGATGCATCTCTCCTATGTGCTCCTCAGCACCCTCTACAGCGTTGTTTACTGCATCAAATGTTTCCGAGGAGAAGACGGGCAAACGGAGAAAGTCAGCTGCTATAATACGGACTACTGCCTCCGCCTGGACTACGGAGAAGTCAAATATACGACTTTTTACGTTTGTGGTGATTTTGGACGCAGGAACATTGAAATGCCGTTCATTGAAATGCCGCGGAATCTGGCAGAAATTAATCTGAACTTTGCGACGGTGTCGGGATCTCAGAAATGCGAGGTATTTAAGCCCGATGTTCTGAAATTGAGTAAATCGGATCTTTTCAGTACGTAATGGACAGAAGTGGTCACGTTCTCTTGGCTGGCAATAATCATACTCTCCACGCCACTTGCTGTGAGACGGATTACTGCAACTCGGCTTCGACTACCTTCTCGCTTCGCAACATCGCAGTCGTCGTTGCACTCTCCTTCTTCGTCAACTGAAGGAGCGACTCCTCAAAAGAGTACTTGGGAGTGAGTGAAAGCATTTGGTGATTAAATAAATTATTGGAGAAGCACGAGTCCACGAGTCACGAGCCACAACTGCGCTTTTTAATGTTCCAAGTGGATTTTCAACCTTCGACGTGGGTGGTCCCATTGATTTTCAACAGTGATTGCGACGTTCCGGATTGTCAAGCAACGAAAATCTGTTCATTGATAATGTTCGCGAGGTTTCCACCGTACTGTATTGCACGCGCGCACTTCTCGGCGCCAAGCTCACACACGAAGATCATCATAATAATTTATCGTATCGTCAGTTCAACAAGTGCACGAGAACAATGCGGACGGCTCGGAAGTCAAAAATTGGATTTGTGGGAGAGATGAAAGAAGCGAAATGTTATTGTACAGAAAAATCACACATTCGGCCTCGTCGCACCTTCTTCCGAGCCTCGGTGAGCGATCACAAGAGTGTGGATGTGTGTGTGTGTGTGAAGGAGAGTACTTTCGGAAAGCTGCAGCGGCGGAGAAGACAGAGTGGGATGGGTGGAGAGGCAACAGTGGCAATGGTCAGTAGTCAGTTACCAGTTTTGGGACGACAACAAAACGATACACAAACACATCGCAACAAACTGGTTTCAAAAATGAGATCAGAAAAGTGAAAAACGAATCGACCGATCGAGGCTGGTTCGAACAGTCGGCAGTCGGGTCTGTAAAAGCAGGATTGAAGAGAAGAAGAAGGAGGGAGGGAGGAGGAGAAGAGGAGGAGACGGTAAGGCAGTATACTGTAGCCGGTGTGCGTTCTCTACGCGAGCGCTAAGCAACAACGGCGGCGAATAGATTCTCTTTCTCCATCGGGCGGGGTCCATTTTGTTGATTTTCGGGTCACAGTATATACAAAAAAAGAAAACGAAGCGGCGGACAATATGTAAATACGGTGGTGCCTGAGCGTGCTCGCCACCAACGCGAGTGCTCGAGTGCAGGGAAGAGGGGGGAAAATAGAGTTATGGAAGGAGGCTGGGGGCATAAACTAGACTCTGTGTGGAAATAACAAACGAGAAGCGAAAACAAAGTGAAACAGTCGAGGGAGGTGGAGGAGGAGGAGGAGAGGACGAATCACACGAATGTTGATGAGCTGCCCTTCTCCGCTTTGTCGTTTGCGTTAATTAACGTCTTGTTCGGGACGTATTGGCCTAGAATACAGAGCATTATTGTATAGCTATGCGGATCATAGAGCCGCAACTCACCAATAAACGATCCGTCCTCGGTAAATCGTCCCGGATCCGTATCACCGTACTCGGCCATTGAGTCGGTCTCCGACTCCGCCTTGCTCTGGCCAGTGAGCGATCGCTTCTCATCGTCTTCGCTGAAGATGTAAATATTTAAAAGAGGAATTAGCGGCGCTGTAAACAACAAAAAGCTCCTGCAAATTGAAATGAAGAAAATCCAGAATTGGAGCGTTTAATCGCAGATCCAACAAGCGTTGCAATCACGCGCATCCAACGTGCAAATATATCCAAAACTTACGATTTCGCATACTCGCCAAAGCTCCTTCCCGTGTTGATAATACGTTCGCGTCCCTGCTGGCGCTCCTTCTCAGAAACTGGGTACTTGGCGCCCCTGTTTCTCGCCAAAATGCACACGCAGCAGAGGATGCAGAGGAGGAGAATGATCAGCGCGAGAATTAGCAAAATCCACCAGATGCGTGACACGCGAGTTCCTGCAAATATAGCTATTAAATCATTTAAAAAAAACAAACGAATCCTACCGTATCCCGTCGTTGAAATGTGATGAATTCTGGAACAAGGCTAGGTCTCAGTCAGATGTGCAATTTGTTCTCTCAATTGTTACATTACAAAATTTCAACGTAGTGACGTTAGTGAAAATTTTGTCCTCTTCTCAATTCGTGGTGTTGAGTGAACCGATGGACGGGAAACGCTGCTAGCACACGTTATTCTAGCTGTGAAGCACAAATCAATCATAAACAGGCTAGATCTCAGTCAGATGTGCATTTTGTTCTCTCAATTGTTACATTACAAAATTTCAACGTAGTGACGTTAGTGCAAATTTTGTCCTCTTCTCAATTCCAGGTGTTGAGTGAACCGATTGACGGGAAACTCTGCTAACAAACGTTATTCTAGCTGTGAAGCACAAATCAATCATTTCAAGCCTCGTTTAGATTATCAAGATGCTCGGGAAGGGCGGATTCAGCGCTGTTTACCAGGTGAAACGACAGAAAGACGAGGACATGTTCGCGATGAAGATTGAAACCTACGATGTGGAAAAAGCGGTCGGTTTTTGCGTGATTTTTGAGTAATTCCCACATGCTTCAGTCTCTCCATGAACTGCCAAGTTTACCGTGGCGCCTATATCAATCCAAGGTCCGCATTTCTGCATTGTCCTTCAACCACGGGAAGATTGTCGGAACACTTTTATGCGTGGTCTCACCGCGGTGAATTCTCTCTTCTCTCACTCTCGACATTCCTCCCTTTCGAATATAAGCCGTTAAATCAACATTGAAGACATGAGTTCTAGCTTAAACGGTCGTTGGTCGGAAAACCTACGGAATATTATCTCACAAGGTATTTTCATGAGAATTTTTCGCGAGAATTTTCAATGATTTGTGTATAGATGGGCCAGATTGCCTAAGCCATTCTGTGTGCAGTGTACTGGCTGTTTTCTTGAGTTTGACTTACGCTGAAATAAAGGATCGTTATTTCGCCAAATTCGTCTCCGAAATCAATGCGAATCGTGAGAAAACAACCAATTTTGTTCAAGTCATAAACAGGTGAGCTCTCCTAGTACTGTATAATATCGCAACTAATTCAAGAACGATAAGAGCATTTGGGGATGTACGTTGCCTTCAACTGCAAGTTATAGCGATCGGAGATGAGGACATCGATGAGTTCTTACAGTACCTGCAATCCGAGCAGTATGTTGTAGCTCGTCGGCCTCTTATTATGGGTTTGTATAAATTCATCATGCAAATTTCCAACTGACAATTATAGGTTTGCAGAACGTTAGCGAAGGATTTCGAATGCTATCTGGGGTCCCGGATAACGTGATTGTGGATCTGGTATCAGAAAGCTTTCCATATCTTATCAATTGAATGTTCAGGGGTTATGTGACAAAGCCAAAAAATTAGGGAAGTGCGAACCCTTCAGAGAAAGGCTAATGGAGGGCGTCTGGATAAATACAACCCTTCGCATCAAGGAGGATCGCATGCAGCGCTGGTCATTGGAGCCAAGTCGAATGAACGAAGCATATGCATCAGAAATACGTGGTCGGAGAAGTGGTGCTACAAAGGATTCGGTCTGTTGTCTGTTGTGAACATGGACAAAACGATAGCAGCTTGCCACCACGAAGGCAGATACATCAGCTCCTTATTTTACCGAATTGTTTGGTGAGCCGAGTTGTTTTCGCAAGTATTTATAATTGACCTCCTATCTAAGCTGTCCAACTGAATCGATTGTCTGCCAATGTGGCCGTGGTAACGAGGCACTGCCTCGTTTCTGAAGTCGGTTGGTCCTGTTTGCAGATCAAGTTGCGTTATGCGAAAGTTCGAAAATTTGAAGTAAGTCGTTGTGATTGTTTTTAATTTCAGTTGTTATTTTAGATCAGTGGAATGAAACAGATCAATTGTCACATAGACGCTTCTTTGAAAACTCGGAATCTGAACCGCTCGATGAAATTCTGATCTCTATTTTCATGTATGCAATAATCGGCCGGAGTACCGTAATCAAGGACTGCTGTGTGATCAAGCCGGGCGCTGTGTTACCAGCTGATATGATCGTTCCGCCGTTCTCGATTGTTGAAGGAAATCCAGGTTCGTTCATTAATTTAATCTTGTAGCGCAACTTGAGAATCGCGCGTCGTTGGTGAATGCTTGACCAGTTGTGCTAATTTCAGCTCGAATCGTCGGCGATCTCCCGGAATCGACACCGACGTTGATGATGCAGGCGACGAAACAATTCTACGAGAATTACACGACCATCAATCCCGAGCAACACAAATCTACGTGATCCTCAAGTTTTAGCTGCTTTTAATTATTTATTCTCTTTGTTCTATGGAAGCATAATGGTTGCAGAAGATTTTCACGAGCATTTCATTTATGTACACTTGCGCTACGTCCTTGCAAGATGAGCGTCATCGATGAGTTGTGGGTGTCTCGTACTCGTACAATACGACCATCAATGAGCTGGCAATCCGTGTTTTTTGGGTTCATTTTTGGGGACGTCTCCCCTTCCAACTGGTTGATTTCGCCGGAGCACTCCGTCTCTTGCTTCGGCGTTCGCTCGCTCGACCGGTTGGATCTGACACGTAGACTAGGCGTCACCGATCCCCGTTCGTTCTAAAAAATTCAATTTTCGCTGTAAAAATTTCGCATTCCCGTACGCGATTGCAGCTATCGCTTTTAATACACTCATCATCAGCTGATACAGCCCGGACACGTGGAATCACAGAAACAATGAGACGATTTTATGAGAACTATTTTTCTATCTATTTTCATGTATGCATTCTGTCCATTTCTCACAATTTCAACGTTGATCTGTTTTAGCGTCATGTTAGCGGCTTGTTTCACGTTTGCCCATCACGTCTGGATCCATGGAAGCCGTTCCCATGATTTACAAAAACCAAAGACGGACGAAGTGGTCGTTTCTGGACTCTACGACCTTGATTAATAAATTATTCATTGCTGCGATGAT
The DNA here is from genome assembly GCA_007213375.1 of Steinernema feltiae. Classification (NCBI taxonomy): domain Eukaryota; kingdom Metazoa; phylum Nematoda; class Chromadorea; order Rhabditida; family Steinernematidae; genus Steinernema; species Steinernema feltiae. Next base: position 4,629 of record MQUG01003574.1, on the reverse strand, counting down.
CATAAAAATTGATACGAGATATGACTACGAGAGACGTTGAGCGCCTTCGAGAGCGGTCTTGATGGTATGTCGAATCTTCGTAACGTGCTGGAGAATCTCCATTTTTGTCTTTCCTTCGAGCTTCATTCCGTTCATCTGGCGGACAAGATCGTAAAGTTCAATTCCCTCGCGCAGGTGACCGGTAGCCGCGTCGCATTCGATCTTCTCATCAGCCAGTCGCTAAAACAATGCCGATGAAGAACTGCATCCGTGTGGACGAGTCCGTGAGTCCTTCGGTAACTTCGTAAAGGAATTCATTCTTTTCCTTGCGGCTTTTTTCCACATTTTTCTTCGTTTCGATCGTGTTCTGCAGATAAGTATTGACCTGCTCGAGGTAAGACGTCTCCCGTGTGAGCCTAAACATTGTACATCTAAGATATTTGCGAAACTTGAAACAACGTACGTGATCGTTCAGCTTCTTCAAAGCGCTGATTCTGGCCATGTTGAGGTAAACGGAGAAAATAGGCGATGCCGGCAGTCCTTTTGAATTCGCAAACGATCCATTCGCCATCCGACACTCCGCAAGAAGATCACAAAGATTCAGAGGCTAAAATCAGGCGAATATAGAGATCTTGACCGATAGACAGCAGAGGTCTAACCCGTTCGATGGCGCCATCTTGCGTGACTCTATTGTAGCTGACGATACGTCGCTTCCAACCGTCGCGCCTCTCGTTGCAAACTGCCGCTTGTGCTATTTCAGTCGCGACGAGAGCGCAGATAACCGCGTGATCTTCAGTGCGTTCAAAAACTGCCCCGGATTCTTCGCAGTTGCGCTCAATGAAGAAGGACCGGAGTCACGCAAGTTTGTCGCTCAACAAGTCCAATTCGGGAACCTCGAGAGACTTTCCTTGCAAGAACGAAAGACGCGTCCGTGGCCTGAACCTGCGAAACTCGCAAAAACGCTCAAGACCTTTGTGACGTCAGCGAGATTCAGTGATTTGGATGTTTCCCGCTGCTCGCATCTGCCGAACGTCCACGAGCTGCTTGAGTTGTTCGCGCAACGCGCTTCTGCGAATGAACTGAAGCCGGGCGCGTCCATCACCACCAAGTACGGATCACGGATTGCAGGTGCTCGATGAATCTGTTCTGAATTATTCCGACACAAAATGGAGCGGTTAAAGGCGTTGTGTGCTTTGAGTTTGGCAAAATCGCGTCTTCATCAGTAGAGTTCTCTCTTGTTATGTACACGAGCAAATAAATAAGCCAAGAAAGGCGGCAAATCACATCAGAAAGGCGAGATTGATCGGCCGCGACCTGACTTTCACGCACTTGGAGTAATCGCAGCAGCTGTGATCGCAATCGTGGAGCGAATCGTAGCTTCCCGCTGACGACGCAGTCAGGCGAATCAGGCGAATATAGAGATCGTGACCGATAGACAGCAGAGTTTTAACCCGTTCGATGGCGCCATCTTGCGTGACTCTATTGTAGCTGACGATACGCAGTTCCGTGTGCTTTGTCGGTCCGACTTGAATTTATCGCGACACCTTCACACAGTTTCTGGGCACCGGCGAAGAAGCGGGTCGAGGAGCTTCAAAGCCGAGCACACGACGAAAGCGCGTTTCTTCACTTTCTTCTGTCGCTTCTTCCAGTTCCGAGTTGCTGGCGGCGAGCGCGCTCGGCATTTCGCGCCAACGCTTCTTCTTCTTGCTTCCAATCGCCTCCGCCGACTTTGTCTCCTTCAGCGCGCTCGGCTTCAACGAACGATTCTTCGTCGACCGACGCTTCTTCGACTCCGATTTCGTCATCGACTTTGACTTTCGCTTCATCGACTTCATCGGTGAAGCAATCGACTGTCCTGCAATGACACCAAATCAGCTTTTTCGAAATTTTCATGTTCATTTTTTGCTGATCGTGAGTTCATGAATTTCTAGGACGTGAACACTGGCCTGGACGATGCGGTAAATGTCGGTCGAATCGCGATTCGGATCATGGAAGAAGGCGCAGAATTTCGGGTTTGTTCGCGCTCATTTTTTGATTGAACATCCTCGTTTTCAGATCAACAACGAGAAACTCGTGCCAGTGGAGTATGCGGACAAACTACACGTCGTTTGCACCCTCGATGTCTACAAGTGGATTGTGCGTCGATGAGCGTGACCATCGGAAGTGGCGCCACAGCCTTCCCTAGCGTATTGTAAACATTTGCAAGGATCGTTTCGCTTCTGGATCGTATGCCGACTGTGATTTGTGGAAAGTGGTGGAAAGCAAACTCTGGACATTGAGCGTTGACATACGTGCTAGGAACACGACGAGAAGGACAACAGACTTCATGACAGCCAGTACCGAAACGTGGATTTGCAAATGCGTTGAAAGCAGACAACGTAAAACGCTGGGCGAATCGCTTCCACGTGGACGCAGTCTGCAGTTCTGAGAAAAACAGGTCGATTGTTTCTGTCCTGGTGGCATTGTATCCGTATCAACCCTTCCTCAACAAACGCAGAATGGCCGCCGAGACGATGAAACTGACGTCGTAGGAGGGCGATGAGTTCGAGTTGAAGATGACGCATCTGCAGAAGGCGGTGATGCTGAAGCAGATGCTCGCGGACCTCGGATACGAGGAGGACGCGGTGCCCGCCGACTCCGTCCCGCTCCCCTCCGTCGGCTCCGACGCGCTCCGCACGATCGTCGCGTGGCTCGGCCTGCACGAGGCGGTGGCGCCGCGGTCGGACGAGGAGCGCCAGATCCACCGCTTCAACCGCAACGTCGCCGAAGAGGACACGGAGCTCTTCGATGAGCTGAAGACCCGGGTGAAGCTCGCGGACGCGCACAATTTTGCGCGCGAGACGAGAGAGTCGACGATCGGAACCTCGCGTTGCAATCAAAACCTTTGTGACGTCAGCGAGATTCAGTGATTTGGATGTTTCACCAAGTTCTAGTAATCAACATTTATTGGCTCAAGTCACAAAATCATACATTATCCGCGAACAACAGTTATCAGAGCTTCTGAGGAAATGTAGAAAGTACCAGAAGAGAAAGTCCACAAAGCAACCCAGAAATCGACTTTGTTCCGCTTGACTTCATTTTTCCGGCAGAGGTGTCTTTGTTCGATGGACTCGGGACCAGTGGTAGTGGGCGCTATTGTGGTCGTTGAAATCGCCGCCATCCGAACGGGTTCTACGGGCGCCAACTGGACTTCTTGAAATATGTGTCTGTTGCCCACAGCGAATAAGCACGGCTCTCTGAACAGAGCACATCAAAACAATAAACGGCGCAAAAGCCTACTTCATGTGAGGTCGCAAGAGGTCGGGAAGCTCCATAGCACCGTTACTCACAATGCGTTCTATACCGTATTCGGACCCATATGTGCAACGCTTGTTCGAGCGCGTCGTCCTGATCCCATTGACCAACGAAACAATCCTTCATCGTCTGCAGGGTCAACTGCGTCTGCTGAATCGTTTAAAAGACGGTTGTGACATAGAGGAGGTTTCAATGCAATGTCGACGACTGGGAATTTCATTCCCACCTGGACACGAAAATCAAATTGGAATCTCTGAGTTTGTCCCAACTTACACACACGTCTCTCGCCTTTGGGACGAACTCAAAATCCTCTAAGACAGTATTCGTAAATCCTCCTTCGTAATACAATCGGTCCTCGTACACGAAGGAAGCGAAACCATAGACGTCATAGGATTCGTTGGCTCTCTTAAATCCCGTTTCCTTCGAATCGAGCCGTTCTTTGGAATCAATAGACCTGGATTTAGGAAGACGAATATAAAAACGTAACGATTTCAACATACCAATACAGTAAGCCGCGTCAACGTGTAAAGACTTGCTCTATCCGTGAGCATTTGAACATTACTAAAACTGACTACTTCGCTGATTGTCACGTAGTGCCGCTCAAGAAAGTGGTCGCCGTATCTAAGTACAATCAGCTTCTGGTTGAATCCCTTGATGCAGGTGCACAAATTCCCCAAAATCTAAACAACACACGATAATTTAGCCAGTGAGAACTCCTCGGCTTACTGTCCCTGATTGCATTGCGATAGATGTTCACCGCCAGATTGAACTGTTTATCCAACATAACAACTTTGGCGTAATCCGTGACGCGAACGACGCGTTCCAATGCGTAGCCAACGATCTGCAGTCCTTCCATGTCCTTGGCGGTGCATTTAGGCCGCGCTGGAAACTCACAGAAATGAAGACAAGGAAACTCACCGTGGGCGCTGGCGAGCTTCGTGAACAAGAACAGCAAAAGCATCATCGGCGTCATCAGCGTAGCGATCAACGGGAGCTCAACCGGTTGGATCTGACACGTGGACTAGGCGTCACCGATCCCGGTTCGTTCAAAGAAATTCAATTTTCGCTGTGAAAAATTCGAATTCCCGTACGCCATTGCAGCTGTCTCTTTTAATACACTCGGACACGTTGAACAATGAAACGATTTTATGAGAACGAGAACACAAACAAAGCAAACTTTACTGCGGCATGTTATGAACTTCACAAACAATTTTTGTCTTGCCAGTCTTCGTCTGATCTTGCGAACATTGACATCTAAATTGCGGAGAAGAATAAATAAGTGCCGCCACTTCCTGAAACAATCTTTCGTTATTAATGGTGAACTTGGAACCTTCCAAAAACCTCGAATGTCATCTC
>MQUG01003573.1:0-20881 GCA_007213375.1 Steinernema feltiae | reverse complement strand
GACCGGCGGTCATTATCCGTTCGATTTCCGTGGACCCTGGATGAGTCATCAGAAGCATCACAATTGGGGCGCGTGGAGCGGTGGACGTGGCTATCATAAGAGTTCGTGGGGTCCGGTTTTCTGAATTTTTGACGCTTTTTGAATAAATGTTATCGCCACACACGATTTTGAGGGACAAAACAAGCTGATTTGAAGGCTCAGTTAGCTTGAACCTGCTTGGCTGATTGGTTAGCATCACTGCCGTGCACGCCAGAGGCCGCAGGTTCACTAAAGTATTCACAAAGCCCTAGTTAAGGGTCCCTCAGCAGAATGAAGACATTTTAAGCTCTTTTCCGACCTCTGTGGTCCCGACACGAGTTTCCTAGTCCTCTGGATTAAGGTTGTCACTGCGAAACGACTCCAAACGCAATCGAGATTCTAATTTATCACTTGCGCAGCGCGGCTTCTCTGACGCGGGTCCCACAACGAATCAAAGATCTCTTCGATGTAGTTCGGTCCTCTTTAGTCGTTCAAAGTTAAATCACTCGCCCGCTGCAACATTCCGATTGATAAATCATTGTGCGTCGTTTAGGGAATTCCCTCCGGGACCACAAAGTTTGACTTTTACAACTCAAAAACGCTCTCGGCGCGCGGATTGCGTTCTTTCGACTAATTTTTCGCCCAAAAAATCACTTTCCTGGATTGTTTGCTTCCTCCGCAAGTGGGCGCGCGCGTTGTTTGTCGTCAAACAGAGTTTCCGCGCCTCTCGCTCGCTCGCCGGCCGATCAGTCGGTCGGTGGAGTGTTGCACCGCGGTCCCCCACGAATTCCCTAATTCCGCGGCATTCCAGGATGAGACACTTCGCGGAGCACAAGCTGCAATCGAACCACTTTGGCAAGAAGTACAAGTTGGCGTTCTCGAAGGAGGAAATGGACTTTATGGACCTCTTCGACGTGAGTTTGAGCGCCAGGACGAACTTGTGAATTATTCAGAGGAGCACTTACACGGGGATTAATCCTTCCGTTCAGTGTGTCAGTCTAGTCTGAGACACGATTCTCTCCACTCTGTGTCTGCAATTACTAGACTCATACATGTCGTACGTTCGGTCAGACTCGTTTTTCAGGTTTTGATGCGGAAGATCACCGCGGAACGTCCGGATTTTGACGGACTTCTCGCCTACAATGACTTGGGCGGACGTCAGGTGAGCGTTCAGGGCCGTCGCGCTGAGACCACGCCCACTCTCGCTCTGAGACCCTGAAGACCAACTTTAGATCATCATCCGCAACGACGCCGACCTCCGCGGCGCCATCCACCACCTGAAGAACAAACTCAAGATCTACTCTACCGTAACCGAGAAGGGATACATGGCCGCCTCGGACATCGTTCGACCTCCCACGCGCTCGCAGTCCGTGCCTCCCACTACGGTAAGCTCTACCGTATCCCTTCTCTTACAGTCTCTCAGGTGTCGTTTCAGGACCGCCCGTACTCTCCGCGCTATTCGCCTCAGGACCATCGCTCCCCCTCGTCCGCCGACTCGCGATATCGCTCCTACGATCGGCATTCGTCGCGCGCTCGCTCGCCCCAGCCTCTAGTACAGTATCCACACTCGGTCTCGCCACGATCCGACGGCGGACATCATCAGATCGTTGAACATCGCGTAGGTTACTGTAGCTTGTGTTATGTACCATCATTAGCCTCATTCAGCCACCCTATCCTCCTGGCTACTCCTACAGCTACTCGCAATATGGTCCCTACCGTAGTCGAGGCTACGGTCACCCAGGACCGCTCTCCTATGGACTTCCACCGCACAACTTTCTCCTAAGTCACTTCCTGACCGGCGGTCACTTTCCATTCGCGTTTGGAGGACATTGGCTTGGCCCTGGCGCACATCACCTAGGCTGGAATGGTCGTGGCTTCTAGAATACCTTGATTGGTCCCGTTTTCTAAAGATTCTAGCATAGCGCGGGTGAATCTGTGCATTCCATGTGAATAAATAATTTGGTTCAATCAATTTTTAAACGCAGAATTAAGCTTTTTAAAAGGAAGCATTAGTCTTTGCTCCAATTGGATAAGTGGTCTTGAACGGAAATGGTTCATTTATAAGAAGCGTGCAAATCAAGCCACTTAGCTCTGATATGCAAAAAGGGCTGTCTTGCTGTCCTGAATTTAAAGTTCATCTGCAGATTTTGTGAAGCGAGGGAGGGAAGCGCGGGATGCAAATGCGCGAATCCAACGCTTTTCCATCAATAGTTCACCTCCACGTCGCTCTCGGGAGCACAAAACTCTCAAATTCCGTACTTTTCGGTCGATTTGCCGCGCTAAACGGAGTCATTCAGCCAATCACTCAAACGCGGAGGACCTTTTCACTTGTTTGAAAACATTGACGTGTGTGGTCGAAATTGAAGTTGTTGTACTTCCTTCCTTCCTTGATTGGGTGCCGAAGACAACAGGAAGCCACTTTCCACTTTAATTTACATCTTAGGCACCGCCACCCACGTGCGGTAGGACAGTTCTACCGGAAGCATGTGTCATTCTGGTCAAAACACTCAAAAATTCATGCGTTTTTCTACCCTGTTTACTTTATCCTCCAGGACCAAAACACCCGGATAGAGAGAAAAACAAAGAATAAGCTCGCTGTGTTCATGTTAGAACGCGTGGGTTAACTCAGTTGGAAAGTGCAGCTATAGAACTGAGGTACCTGAAGGCTGAAGGAAAAGAAGGAGGGTTCCAGATATAGAAAATTCGCGTTTGCATAATTCATGCTCGTCTTGTTCTCGATGAATGACTACCAACCCAGATGACCAGATGAACCCAGATGGGAGCGAGTTCAATGTTCCGATCGAGGTCTATGCAGTAGCCTCGAGGGCAAAGTTCATCTCCTCTTTAAATCCATCACAGTCCAACGACTAAGAAGCCATCTCAGCAACGCATTTTGCTCCTGCAGCGCTGTTAATCCATCTTAAACTGCGGCCGCAAATTGAGAAGACCATGAGAAGCCACATAAGCACTTCCTCGAATGACTACAAGTGTTGTCTTCGATATACATGGCTCTTGGCTGCTGTAAAGACTCGCGATCTCGGCTTAATTTCCTTCAAGAGTGGACGTGGACTCAAGTGCAAAAGGGCAAAAGAGTTATGAACAAACAAGCTTTTCAAAAGAAGCTTTTAAAGCGGTTATTAGCGTTAGTACACGCCTGACTACGTAAACATCACCATCTAAGCGCGTAAAGACTTTTGATCTATTGCCGGAAGTACCGACACGTGTACGTCAACTAGTGATTGACCTTCTTCCAAAAACAGACAAACAGCGCTAAGCGGTCTGTAAGTGGAAACGATTAATCTTTGGCTAAAGTTCAACATTGCTTTTCTTGTTGAGAGCCTGGCAAAGAATGAAGCATTGTTCCGGTTACGCTTTGAAGAGTCTACGGCGCTTAACTAGCGGTCTTTTCGTGGACGGGGAGATTGCAAATGAGCACAGTTCATCTGCGCCACATTCCGCTTCATTCCAATGTGGTCAACACGGCGATTGCGAAAATCAACGGAGAAACGCGCCGCTTGCACTGAGCACTCGCACTCGTAACAATGCCATTCGCTTCGCACGTCAACCTGAAATTCACAAAAAATATGACAAGAAAAACGGGAAGGGGGGGGGGTAAGAGTTTTATGGTTACGTGGAGTTAGAGAACCAAACATAAAATATAACCAACGCGTCACAATAGGTTAATATAACACAATTTCATCTTATAGGTCGAATAAGCGAACCAGCCAATGATCCTCGCGAGCTTCTCGGGCATCGTTCACATATCCCTCGGCCGCACGTCTGTTCTGTCGGCGTTGCCAAAGGCAGCAACCGACGATGAGTGTCAACAGCGGGATGCAGGTGCACAGCAGCGTGAGTATGATGAAGATTGGACGAACTTGCTGAGACTCTTCTTCTTGTCGTTTCCGAATTTCTTCCAGTGCCTTTTGACGCTCAATGTAGGCTTTCACATCGAGACCAGGTAGAGGAGGCGGCGGCGTGGTAGTGATCGCTGGCATCAGAAATATCTTTCTTCCGTAAAGCGAGAAGACGGTCGGGGTACACTTCGGAGCACGGAACAATTGTAGGGTGTTGTGGAATCCGTCTGCGTGCTTGGACTTATCGTAACGAACCGCCCAAGTTCCCATGACGGAATACTCCTTCTTGATTGGATCACCGTTTAAATATTCGTAGCGTTGACGGAGGGTACGAATAGCTTCAATTTCTGCGGACTACAAACAACGTTTAAAGCGACAGTTAAAAGACGGAAACTTACAGTGTAATTTGTCTTCGTTAGTGGCATTCTATTCTGGATGTAGCAGTCACCGTTCGAGTAAAATTTCGGGAATAGGCAAATGTGGTCTTTGAGCTTTCCCTCCTGCAGCACAAAAATGTGGTCTCCATCTCTGCCCCTGCCGACTCTCGTCACTGCCAGGTCTACTCCTAGAAGGTTTTTAATGGCGTAGGCGTCTTCGTCTTCATCAGGAACAGTGACAATCTCGGAGACGTTTGTTGGCGAGTTGCTGCAAACAAAAAAGTTAAACTATGAAGAGCTGATAGATGCTTACTGCTCGGGAATTTTGACGTAGGAGGCTCCAATTTGGGTGTTGTTATCCTGACCAAACTCCGCTATCATGAGGATGCGATCCTCCTCGTATGGCGACTGGACAAAGACAGCCCTGCGGACATGGTAGCGGTCATTCTTCGGTGTGCAATCGGATTCCTCGACTTGCCAGTTGTAGTCCTTTGGGTATTTCGGGAGCCCTTGTAGCCGGAACAAACACCCGCCCACCCACTCAAAGACCTCGAAATGCTGGGCGATTTCCTTGTAGTACATCTTGCATTCCGGATCGTCTTCTGGTCGATGAGTATAAGGCAATGGTGGGATTGGCGTAGTCACTGGTAGAGATGGGCTGACTTGTACACCTTGGAATAGAAGCGGAGATCCAAAAGCGTACAGGCACGTCACTCTAAATCCAGAACGTTAGAAATGAAATGCTCTCATCGAAAAACGAACCCATTGCTCGGCGTATGTATATAGTAACAATCAAACTCGCCAGAGTCGCCTTGCAGCTGAATCATCTTTCTAGTGGACGTGGTCATGTTGAAAGCGGTCCCGTAAGTGGTTTTGAACTTGTTCGGTGGGCATCGTTTCTTGGTGGAATGCATGGTTCGGTACACGGCGACTACTTCGTGATCATCCTTCAATGTGCGATTGTAACATGTAGGCTTCATACCAGGGACAATTTCGACGACAGGATTCTTGAAATCGGCCTAAAATCGAATATGTTAAGCGTCAGAAAGGTAGAATCGACTTACGCATGGGTGGAACTCGCTTGGTGCTGACAACTCATAATTTCCCTGATCACGCTTCTGTTTGACAAGCATATCGTTGATGAACAATTTTTCATTGTGCATGAACATGTGAATGTTATCTACAGCATATGACCCAACAATCATGTTAAGTTGCAACGTAGAAACTTCAACTATTTGCATCCACGGCTCTAGTCCTGTTGCTGGATTCCTGAAAATAAAACTCAAACAAGAGCTGAGAAACTTTTCACTACGTTCTATTGATGACGCTGTATCGGAGTTTACTGGGCAATGACTTGCCGATGTGAAAGGTGCCATTCGCTTTTCCAATTTCTCGCTGTCCATATTCCAGCACCACCAATCGGCCATCTTGGGCTTGGTTCAGATGAACGAGGGGAGCAAAACCTGAAAAATCTGCATTAGCGAAGAAGAGCGATGGAATGACTAACTGAATTCATTGTAGAAAGTGACAGAACCGTTGAAGAGTTCGGGGTCGCTCGAATCGTTCAATACGAGCTTAGCCAGGTCTATCGGGAATCTGATGAAATCCTCCTTCTGATGGTGATGGTCGGGAGCATAGGAGAAAAACTTTTCGCCAACATATCCAATAATTCGGAGCCATTCGGCGGGCGGAACAAGTTTCTCGCTGGTGGTATCGACGTAGAAGTCCTCTCCATTGCAGTTGCGAATGCCTAAACGCGGAGCATGAAACAAAGAACGGAGCACGAATGAAAGACAAACCTGGATCAGCAGACGGAGCTCCGGAGCAGAGCATGAGTGACAAAAGCGCGAGAAGAAAACCTAGACTGGAGCGATTGCTCACGAGCACGGCGACTGGGAACAACATCATCATATTTATCCGCAAACGCAGCAAGCGAATTGCGGTTGACCGGAACGGAATAACAGCCGAATGGCGGCGAGAACGGTTTATAAACACGTGAACGCGAGTGTCTCGCCGCGATCCAGACTGATGAGTTGTCGCGAATGAAATTTGAACGAGACAGTCGCTCGCACGTTCGGTTCGCCAGACTGAAGCGGATCGCGGAACTCAACGTCAGTCGACAGCATTGCAGCCGCTGCGAGAAGTCGATTCGTCGCTCTCTTCCCGAGTTCCTGTTGACGCGCAGCTGATGAAGACGATGAATTCACTGCTTTTGTTGCTTGCGATGCTCGCCAGTGCGGATTGTGAGTTTCCGCATTCCGTCTTCTCTCTTCAATTCGGTGATTTTGCAGCGCGGCCCAAATGCATCGCCAAGGACATGGAGGGCCTGCAGGTGGTTGGATACGCACTCGAACGCGTCTTTCGGTTGACCGATTATAGCGATGTTATCGATTTGGATCACGAGTTGTATAAGCAAGTAAGCTTGCGGCGCTATATGAAGATTTCTGGTAATCTCTCACTCGTGTTCTATGCAAATTATCATGCTTTGTTTAGATTTTGGAATAGTCGTGGAGATGCACCAGGGGTTTCACCACAAGTTGTTTGTACTGAAGTACGGCGAAAAGGGACAAGACCGAATTGTAGAAATACGGGGTGAACAAAGCATCGATACGGATTCCTGGAATTTTGAAGAGAGTTGGACTCCGAAGTATTACTCTGCACTTTCAGTTCTCAACATCACGTGTGTTGAAGTTTGCTATCGTCAAATTTACTCAATTTTTTATTTAGGTCTCTTGATGACCCAAAAGAACGGATCGTATGGGAAGCTATTAAGGCCACATTGCCTCCTGATTTTGATGATTTTGCGTCGTTTGTGTACGACGACCGCGTATACTACGCAGGCGGATTCACAGTTGGTGAACTAATAAAAAGAAGTGCCCGTGAATCCTTCTTCAAGTTTTTTCCGGACACCAGGGATCTTTGTGTAAGTTGAGGCCGCAAAACTCAGCGATTATATTATTGAATTCTAGGTTGGATTGAAAAACCCGGTTGTCGACATTGCCTTCAAGCCTCCAATTTGTCTCAGTCGTCTTCTCAATGAATCTGCAACAGTTGAAGCGAGTGATGACGAGTGGATCGTCTCAGTGGTCAACGGAATTCGGACGACGCGGTCGAGGACGCTTTGTAAGGGTATATCGGCCGGAAGCACTAAATTCCGCCATGTGAAAGATGGCACCATGTATTTTACCGATGAGAACGCTTATTGTTTCTATCTTAAAAGACCGCACATGCAGTAAGCTTTTGACCGTTTTATTGCTTTCATAATGTACTCTGTTCAGAGAGCCGTGCTGGTTTGCATACGGAAACAGATACATCTTCGAAGAAGTTCAGCTAGCGCCGATCGAACCCGTCCTGAGGTCGGCGTTTACAACAACCACAAGTGCGCCCGTCACTACGTCCACCGATTCCAACAAGATCAACTCTAATGCCGAAACGAAATCAAGTGGAAAGATGACTACTTCTTTGGCATCTTGTTGGACTCTTTCTCCTAATCTTGTTCTTGGATTTTCAATTATTTCGTGTTTGATTTTGTAATTCCACTCGATAAATGATGTTCTTCTTGGTCCCCCTTTGTCCCTAACCTTGAAGTGTCTTTATTTTTCAGTTTTCAGGCGAGTTTCACGATTACGAAGAAGAGCCGATCAACAGTTGAGGTCTCTCGTTGATAGCCCATCATCGCTCGTCCGCGCCTGTTGCACAAAGACATTGCTACATAGTTGGAAAGTCCAATGGTGAACTGTCGCGAGACGCGAGTTATTGTATATTAATTATCAATTAATCGTTCCTTTCCATCGCCTCCGCATTCATGCATAGTGTATTGTTAGTCTATCTGACGGAGCACAACACAACAGTGGCGACCTCGGCGACTTCGCCTGCAACCTGCTTAGGCCTCTCATAGCCTTCCTCGGACCTCTCAGCGTCCCCGCCTTGGACCTCACCGCGTCCCCTTTGCAACTCCACGCTTCCTTCCACACGTTCGCCTACAATGTCTGGACACACTCGACAACTACTTGGCCCTGCCCGATCTCGGCTGAAACGCTTTCTTCATGGCCTCACTCTCCTTCTTCCCACAGATTTTGATGCTTCCGCACTAACAGGAGAAGCCCTTGACGACTTTCGCCCAGATCTTCAAAATGAAAAGAACCGAATCGACCAAGAAATTCGTCGTACGCGTCAGCTCAACGAACAATGGCGTGCCCTCATTGCCTCTTCCTCATCACTAGACGAAAAACGCGATGAAGAAACACTCTACAACAGTTTCATGCCAATTGGGCCAAACGTTGATGCTCTTCTGAAAGACGCCCTTGACGCTCTGCAACTAGCCAAAACGGAAAACACATTGCCTCCTCCCGTTTCTACGGACGCAAGCACTTATGGACCGAACCCCTTTTCCGCTCTTCCCACTGCTGGATTGAACACCACGATTGGACTCAACTCATCCCAGCCGCTCTCTCTGGTGAATCTTCCGAAACTTCGCATCAAGGAATTCCATGGTGATCTTCTCCAGTTTACGCCCTTCTGGAATGCGTTCTTCTATTCCGTCGACAACCAACCTCTGCCAGCTACGACGAAGCTCACCTACCTGTTCAGCTTCCTTCGTGGTGCGGCTTACGACTCCGTTTCAGGTTGTGCTATTACGGACGCCAATTATCCCATCGTCGTTGCGACTCTTCGTCGACGTTTTGGAAAGGACGCCGTAAAGAAGGCTCTTTCCTCCAAGCTACAGTCCATTCCAGCCGCCCGTGACCGAATTCAAGATCTGCGACACACCTATGAGGTTCTGGAACAGCTACTTCATCAACCTGAAGCCCTTGGATGCCCCACTGACAATTACCAGACGATGGTTCTCTTGGAATCCAAGTTGACCCAACGCATCAGTTTGGAACTCGTCAAATCGAAGAATGCTTCCACGGCTCCTTGGTCTTGCAGCCTACTTCGTCAGTCGCTGAATCAGGTGATCTCCAACGAGGAAGAAGTTCTCCGTGCCGATGAGACTTTCCCGCATGAACACCGTCAAGAGCATCACACTCTGAGTACGAATCACCGCAACCGTGCTGCACGAGGCAGTTTCGACAATGGCAATCACCTGGGACAACGTGGTCAACGAGGAAATCGACAACAGGCTCACCAGCATCGTCAAAACCAGCAATGTTCGTTCTGTCAACAGCAGCATCGCACAATGGACTGCGGACGGTGTAATGTTGCACCGCGGTCCCCCCACGATTTCCTAATTCCGCGGCATTCCAGGATCCGACTCTTCGCGGAGCACAAGCTGCAATGGAACCACTTTGGCAAGAAGTACAAGTTGGCGTTCTCGAAGGAGGAAATGGGCTTTATGGACCTCTTCGACGTGAGTTTGAGCGCCGGACGAACGTGTGAATTATTCAGTTGCGCACTCTCGTTTCGTTGTCAGTCTAGTCTGAAACACGATTCCCTCCACTCTATGTCTGTATTCGTCGGCATCATATATGTCACACGTTCGGTCAGACCTCGTATTTCAGGTTTTGATGCGGAAGATCACCGCCGAACGTCCAGACTTTGACGGACTCCTCGCCTACAACGACTTGGGCGGACGTCAGGTGAGCGTTCAGAGCCGTCGCTACGAGACCACGCCCTCTCTCGCTCTGAGACCCTGAAGACCAACTTTAGATCATCATCCGCAACGACGCCGACCTCCGCGGCGCCATCCACCACCTGAAGAACAAACTCAAGATCTACTCTACCGTAACCGAGAAGGGATACATGGCCGCCTCGGACATCGTTCGACCTCCCACGCGCTCGCAGTCCGTGCCTCCCACGACGGTAAGCTCTACCGTATCCTTTGTTTGATGGTCTCTTAGGTGTCGTTTCAGGACCGTCCGTACTCTCCGCGCTATTCGCCTCAGGATCATCGCTCCCCTTCGTCCGCCGACTCGCAATATCGCTCCTACGATCGTCATTCGTCGCGCGCTCGCTCTCCCCAGCCTCTAGTACAGTATCCCCACTCGGTCTCGCCACGATCGGACGGTGGTCATCATCAAATCGTTGAGCATCGCGTAGGATACTGTAGCTTGTGTTATGTAGCATAATTAACCTCGTTCAGGCGCCCTATCCTCCTGGCTACTCGTACAGCTACTCTCAGTACGGTCCCTACCGTAGTCGAGGCTACGGTCACCCAGGACCTCTTTCCTATGGGCTTCCACCGCACAACTTTCTCCTAAGTCACTTCCTGACCGGCGGTCACTTTCCATTCGCGTTTGGAGGACATTGGCTTGGCCCTGCCTTGGCACATCACCAAGGCTGGAATGGTCGCGGATTCTAGAATACCTTGATTGGTCCCGTTTTGTAAAGATTCTAGCATAGCGCGGGTGAATCTGTGCATTCCATGTGAATAAATAATTTAGGTCAATTTTTAAACGCAGAATTAAGCTTTTTAAAAGGAAGCTGGCCATTAGTCTTTGCTCCAATTGGATAAGTGGTCTTGAACGGAAATGGTTCAATTATAAGAAGCGTGCAAATCAAGCCACTTAGCTCTGATATGCAAAAAGGGCGCTTTGCTGTCTTGCTGTCCTGAATTTAAAGTTCATCTGCAGATTTTGTGAAGCGAGGGAGGGAAGCGCGGGATGCAAATGCTTCCAACGCTTCCATCAATAATTCACCTCCACGTCGCTCTCGGGAGCACAAAACTCTCAAATTCCGTACTTTTCGGTCGATTTGCCGCGCTAAACGGAGTCATTCAGCCAATCACTCAAACGAGGACCTTTTCACTTGTTTGGCGCTGTTGTCAACATTGACGTGTGTGGTCGAAGCTGAAGTACTTCCTTCCTTACTTGATTGGGTGCCAAAGACAACAGGAAGCCACTTTAGAGCGTCTTGAGAAGCCCGAACGTGTTTTTGTCGTATTACATTGGTTTGATGCGGATAAACAGGAATTTATAGCCAGGAAGTGGTGGTTGAAGGCCTGACTTGAAGGATGTAGACGTCTGCAATGAACCCAAAGCTCAAAAAGACCTAAGAAACGTGTTATTCTCAGTCCATCTGTATAATTCACGTCTTAGGCACCGCCACCCACGTGCGGTAGGACAGTTCTACCGGAAGCATGTGTCATTCTGGTCAAAACACTCAAAAATTCATGCGTTTTTCTACCCTGTTTACTTTATCCTCCAGGACCAAAACACTCTTGGACCAAAGCATCGCTCTTGGCTGCTGTAAAGACTCGCGATCTCGGCTTAATTTCCTTCAAGAGTGGACGTGGACTCAAGTGCAAAAGGGCAAAAGAGTTATGAACAAACAGGCTTTTCAAAAGACGCTTTTAAAGCTGTTATTAGCGTTAGTACACGCCTGACCACGTAAACATCACCATCTAAGCGCGTAAAGACTTTTGATCTATTGCCGGAAGTACCGACACGTGTACGTCAACTAGTGATTGACCTTCTTCCAAAAACAGACAAACAGCACTAAGCGGTCTGTAAGTGGAAACGATTAATCTTTGGCTAAAGTTCAACATTGCTTTTCTTGTTGAGAGCCTGGCAAAGAATGAAGCATTGTTCCGGTTACGCTTTGAAGAGTCTACGGCGCTTAACTAGCGGTCTTTTCGTGGACGGGGAGATTGCAAATGAGCTCATGTCCAGTTCATCTGCGCAACATCCCCCTAACAAGGGAACGCTCACAAGTGTAACTCTCAGCTTGAATTGAAACTTAGCTGATACTGATACGGATGAGCATTCCAGCGAGAAAAAACCGTCATAGAGAATTACTTGACTCATCACGAGAAGTTGCTCATTGGCGATCGCTTCCGCTTCGAGGATTCGAGGAACGAGCACAGTAACAATGCCAATCGCTTCACATGTCATCTCCTGAAATTCATGAAAAATATGACAAGAATATGACAAGGAAGGGGGGGAAAAAGTTTTATGGTTAAGTGGTGTGAGAGAACCAAACATAAATTATAACCAAACGCTTCACAATAGGTTAATATAACACAATTTCATCTTATAGGTCGAATAAACGAATCAGCCAATGATCCTCGCGAGCTTCTCGGGCATCGTTCACATATCCTTCCGCTGCCCGTCTGTTCTGTCGGCGTTGCCAAAGGCAGCAACCGACGATGAGTGTCAACAGCGGAATTCCCGTGCACAGCAGCGTGAGTATGATGAAGATTGGACGAACTTGCTGAGACTCTTCTTCTTGTCGTTTCCGAATTTCTTCCAGTGCCTTTTGACGCTCAATGTAGGCTTTCACATCGAGACCGGGTAGAGGAGGCGGCGGAGTGGTAGTGATCGCTGGCATCAGAAATATCTTTCTTCCGTAAAGCGAGAAGACTGTCGGGGTACACTTCGGAGCACGGAACAGTTGAAGGGTGTTGTGGAATCCGTCTGCGTGCTTGGACTTATCGTAACGAACCGCCCAAGTTCCCATGACGGAATATTCCTTCTTGATTGGATCACTGTTTAAATATTCGTAGCGTTGACGGAGGGTACGAATAGCTTCAATTTCTGCGGACTACAAACAACGTTTTAAGCGACAGTTAAAAGACGGAAACTTACAGTGTAATTTGTCTTCGTTAGTGGCATTCTATTCTGGATGTAGCAGTCACCGTTCGAGTAAAATTTCGGGAATAGGCAAATGTGGTCTTTGAGCTTTCCCTCCTGCAGCACAAAAATGTGGTCTCCATCTCTGCCCCTGCCGACTCTCGTCACTGCCAGGTCTACTCCTAGAAGGTTTTCAATGTCGTAGGCGTCGTCGTCTTCATCAGGAACAGTGACAATCTCGGAGACGTTTGTTGGCGAGTTGCTGCAAACAAAAAAGTTAAACTATGAAGAGCTGATAGCGCTTACTGCTCGGGAATTTTGACGTAGGCCGCTCCAATTTGGGTGTTGTTATTCTGACCAAACTCCGCTATCATGAGGACGCGATCCTCCTCGTATGGCGACTGCACAAAGACAGCGCGGCGGACATGGTAGCGGTCATTCTTCGGTGTGCAATCTGATTCCTCGACTTGCCAGTTGTAGTCCTTTGGGTATTTCGGGAGCCCTCGTAGCCAGAACAAACACCCGCCGACCCACTCAAAGGTTTCGAAATGTTCGGAGATCTCCTTGTAGTACATCTTGCATTCCGGATCGTCTTCTGGTCGATGAGTATAAGGCAATGGTGGGATTGGCGTAGTCACTGGTAGAGATGGGCTGACTTGTACACCTTGGAATAGAAGCGGGGATCCAAAAGCGTACAGGCACGTCACTCTAAATCCAGAACGTTAGAAATGAAATGCTCTCATCGAAAAACGAACCCATTGCTGGGCGTATGCATGTAATAGCAGTCAAGCTCGCCTGAGTCGTCTATCAGCTGAATCATCGATCTCGTGGACATGGTCATGTTGAAAGCGGTTCCGTAAGTGGTTTTGAACTTGTTAGGCGGGCAACGTTTCTTGGTGGAGTGCATGCTTCGGTACACCGCAACTACTTCGTGGCCATCCTTCCCTGTGCGGTTGTAACAAGCAGGCTTCATGCCAGGGACTATTTCAACTACAGGATTTTCGAAATGTGCCTAAAATTGGCTATGTTAAGCGTCAGAAAGGTAGAATCGACTTACGCATGGGTGGAACTCGCTTAGTGCCGACAACTCATAATTTCCGTAATCATCCTTCGGGTTGACAAGCATATCGTTGATGAACAACTTTTCATTGTGCATGAACATGTGAATGTTATCTACAGCATATGACCCAACGATCTTGTTACGTTTCAACTTAGGAACTTCCAGTATCTGCATCCACGGCTCTAGTCCTGTTGCTGGATTCCTGAAAATAAAACTCAAACAAGAGCTGAGAAACTTTTCACTACGTTCTATTGATGACGCTGTATCGGAGTTTACTGGGCAATGACTTGCCGATTTGAAAGGTGCCATTCGCTTTTCCAATTTCTCGCTGTCCATATTCCAGCACCACCAATCGGCCATCTTGGGCTTGGTTCAGATGAACGAGCGGAACAAAACCTGAAAAATCTGCATACTCACAGAAGGGCGATGGAATGACTAACTGAATTCATCGTAGAAAGTGACAGAACCGTTGAAGAGTTCGGGATCGGTCGAGTCGTTCAATACGAGCTTAGCCAGGTCTATCGGGAATCTGATGAAATCCTCCTTCTGATGGTGATGGTCGGGAGCATAGGAGAAAAATTTTCCGCCAACATATCCAATAATTCGGAGCCATTCGGCGGGCGGAACAAGTTTCTCGCTGGTGGTATCGACGTAGAAGTCCGCTCCATTGCAGTTGCGAATGCCTAAACGCGGAGCATGAAACAAAGAACGGAGCACGAATGAAAGACAAACCTGGATCAGCAGACGGAGCTCCGGAGCAGAGCATGAGTGACAAAAGCGCGAGAAGAAAACCTAGACTGGAGCGATTGCTCACGAGCACGGCGACTGGGAACAACATCATCGTATTTATCCGCAAACGCAGCAAGCGAATTGCGGTTGACCGGAACGGAACAACAACCGAATGGCGGCGAGAACTGTTTATAAACACGTGAACTCGAGTGTCTCGCCGCGATCCAGACAGATGAGTTGTCGCGAATGAAATTTGAACGAGACAATCGCTCGCACGTTCGGTTCGCCAGACTGACGCGGATTGCGCGACTCAACGTCAGTCGACAGCTTTGCAGCCGCCGCGAGAAGTCGATTCATCGCTCTCTTCTCGAGTTCCTGTTGACGCGCAGCTGATGAAGACGATGAATTCTGTGCTTTTGTTGCTTGCGATGCTCGCCAGTGCGCATTGTGAGTTTCCGCATTCCGACTTCTCTCTTCAATTCGGTGATTTTGCAGCGCGACCCAAATGCACCGCCAAGGACATGGAGGATCTGCAGGTGGTTGGATACGCACTCGAACGCGTCTTTCGGTTGACCGATTATAGCGATGTTATCGATTTGGATCACGAGTTGTATAAGCAAGTAAGCTTGCGGCGCTATATGAAGATTTCTGGTAATCTTTCACTCGTGTTCTATGCAAATTATCATGCTTTGTTCAGATTTTGGAAGAGTCGTGGAGATGCACCAGGGGTTTCACTACAAGTTGTTTGTAATGCAGTACGGCGTAAAGGGACAAGACCGAATTGTAGAAATACGGGGTGAACAAAGCATCGATACGGATTCCTGGAATTTTGATGAAGAGAGTTGGACTCCGAATGATTACGCTGCACTTTCAGTCCTCAACATCACGTGTGTTGAAGTTTGCTATCGTCATATATACTCGATTTTTATTTAGGTCTCTTGATGACCCAAAAGAACGGATCGTATCGGAAGCTATTTGGACCAGGTTGCCTCCTGATTTTGATGATTTTGCGTCGTTTGTGTACGACGACCGCTTATACTACGCAGGCGGATTCACAGTTGGTGAACTAATAGAAAGACGTGGCCATGAATCCTTCTTCAAGTTTTTTCCGGACACCAGGGATCTTTGTGTAAGTTGAGGCCGCAAAACTTAGCGATTATATTATTGAATTCTAGGTTGGATTGAAAAATCCGGTTGTCGACATTGCCTTCAAGCCTCCAATTTGTCTCAGTCGTCTTCTCAATGAATCTGCAACCGGTGAAGCGAGTGATGACGAGTGGATCGTCTCACTGGTCAACGGAATTCGGACGACGCGGTCGAGGACGCTTTGTAAGCGTATAACGGCCGGACTCGGTAAATTCCGCCATGTGAAAGATGGCACCATGTATTTTACCGATGAGAACGCTTATTGTTTCTATCTTAAAAGACCGCACATGCAGTAAGCTTATGACCGTTTTATTGCTTTCATAATGTACTCTGTTCAGAGAGCCGTGCTGGTTTGCATACGGAAACAGATACATTTTCGAAGATGTTCAGCTAGCGCCGATCGAACCCGTCCTGAGGTCGGAGTTTACAACAACCACAAGTGCGCCCGTCACTACGTCCACCGATTCCAACAAGATCAACTCTGATACCACAACGAAATCAAATGGAATGTTGACTACTTCTTTGGCATCTTGTTGGACTCTTTCTCCTAGTCTTGTTCTTGGATTTTCAATTATTTCGTGTTTGATTTTGTAATTCCACTCGATAAATGATGTTCTTCTTGTTCCCCCTTTGTCCCTAACCTTGAAGTGTTTTTATCTTTCAGTTTTCAGGCGAGTTTCATGATTACGAAGAAGAGCCGATCAACAGTTGAGGTGTTACGTCCTCAGTTGAGCGACGCCTTCTTGACCGACCTGAATATCAACGATCAAACGAGAGCGAAGTTTATTACGACCGAACAAGTCGGTGCACGAACAACACTAAATCAGACATGCAATAATATCGACATCAAGGGTGAGCGTGGCGGGAAGTCTGGCTTCGGCTAGACAGGCGGACCGGGTCTAACATGCCTCCCCCCCTTGGCGGGTAGCGGTCCCCGCTGGCAATCTTGGGACGCTCCCGGAGCGCTAGACGTTTCACGTTTCTTTCTTCTGCGACTGGTGTAAACGGACCATATTTCGTCATCTTCGCTGACCGCTTCTTCTTGGGTCTTCGGTGAACGCGTTATGTCCGCGTAGGGTCTTCTTCCTTGTCGCTTCGCTTTTTCCCTTTTGGACGGCTCGGTCTTAGCCTGACGCGACTGCGTATCCGTTCCTCCAGGGCGGTTGATCTTAGCACGCGAAGCTTCACCAGATGAAAGCGTATTTTTCCCTTTCTGTTCTTTCCATTCTGCTTTCTTCGCAATCTTCTTTCGCTGAGCAGGTCTCGGTTGAGCCTCGGTGGTTACGACATTTACTCGTTCCATGGTTGAGCGATCACATCCTTTCTTCCGTCCGTTGCTTCGTTCATGTTTCGGTTTCTTCTTTTCCGGCTGCAGGCTGAGCGCGGCGAAACTGTGGAACGTTTTGTTCCTTCCATCATATAGCTTGAATCCAAGTCGATGGAGAAGATCAACTCCGATAATAGCATCGTGACCGAATGTATCAGGAGCGACGGTGAAATCCGCATCGGTCAAGTTCCTTCCGCGGTAATTGACCTCGGCGCTTGCTTGTCCCAGGAGCTGGACTTGTTCTCCATTCGCTGCTAGACATCGTCGACCTTTCTCTGGAGGCTTCAGAACGTTTCCCTCACGAGCGATTTGTGAGTAGCACTTCTCCGATATGAACGAGTGGACTGCTCCCGTATCGATGAGACCATTCAGCTTCTGGCCATTCACAGTGATCGGCAACGTTGGCACCAGCAGTGGATATTTCATATGTTCGGTTGCCTTGCAGTCGACTTCACGCGCTTGATTGTTGCGTGTGGTATTCGAGGTGTCGTCATTGTTCACGACTCGAACTAAACCAACGTAGTTGTAGTTGTTCTGTGCGACCTCTGTTTGACGTTGCTGCTGTCCCTGACGTTGATTTGTTCCTATCGGGGTTCGGTTGGCGTCGGTTGCCACCTGTTGACATGCAAAGTTCTGTTGACGTGGCTCAACGTTCACTCGTTCTTTCCGGAATCCCTGGCTGGCGAAGCCTTGCTCTTGCATGCGGTGATTCTGGAACTGGCGCTGAGCTCCCTGGTTTCCGTATCCGTGCTGACGTGAAGTTCCAACATCGAAGATTCCTTGCTGTGCTGAGCGATGACGGTAATCTTCTTCTTCTTCATGAGGTATGTACGTGTTTCGTACCGGTCGTATATCATTTTCCAGGAGGATTGCTTTGGCGACTTTTTCTTCGAACGGCAGATGTCGCTTGGTGGAGAGCATGTGCTTCAGCTGGACGTCTCTGATCCCTTCCATGAAGTAGTAGTTGAGGAGTCGTTCGTGGCTGGGTTTGTCTGAGTCCGGATACGCTTTCCTGACCGTGCGTGTTAAACGCTCTGCGTACGCCGCCAGTGCTTCCCCACGGTTTCTTGTACAATTCGATGCGAGTGAGCGCATCGCTTCGGACTGCTCCGTGCTTGCTTGCAGAATTCGTTTCGACAGATTCTTCTTGATCAGATGGTAGTTGCAGTCGACTTCTTGTTGCAGTTCTTCCCCGATACGTCTTGCTCGACCTTTGCATTTTGAGATGAGCATCTCAACGCGTTCCGCGTCGCTGAGTCCGAGCGAGAACTTCTCGAATCCGTTGAAGAAATCGCGGAGTGTGCTTTCTCCTTCGTAGCCCGCCAGGCACGGTATCTTTTGAAGATCGGCGCTTGCTTCCCGGAGGTCACTTTTCTTCTGTGCGGCCAGTTGCAGACCAATCAGCTGTGCCATCTGCTGCGATGTTTCCTGGATTACCGGCATCATCATGTGTTGCTGCGCTGGCATCATCCATTGTTGCTGTGGCGGCATTGCGTAGTTCGTCGGCTGCATAGGAATTCCTTGCCCGAACTGCTGGTTCGTTGTTGGCTGGAAGTTAGACTGTTGCTGCGGCGGCATGGCCATGTTCATCTGTTGCTGTGGGACTCCTTGTGTGAACTGGTGATGTGCTGTTGAAGGAACGTAAGTCTGTTGTTGCTGTGGCAATGTGGTGTATGTCTGTTGCAGGGGGAAAGCCTGGCTGTGATGTTGTGGAGCTGTGAATTGCGTAGGCTGTTGTTGAAGTCCCTGTGCAATTTGTTGGTGTGCTGTCGGAATGTAATACGTCTGTTGAGGCGAGACGCCTGGTTGAAGGTGCTGGTTCACCGCCGGCTGTGCGTAGTTGAACGCTGGTTGACCTGTGACCGCTTGTGGCGTGTAGAACGGAGTTCCTGGCTGATATCCTTGGAACGGTTGCTGATGTGCCGGGTACTGGATTGTACTCTGCTGGAACATTGACGCTTGTGTTGCGCACGTCGACAGTGAATTCTCCATGATCCCTGGGTGTGCCGACGGTTTCGTCTGCTCCAACATGGCATTCATGACCTTGTAGATTTCGGCGAATTTGCTGACGTCCATGCTGCGCAGTCTGCCGCTGATCTCTTCGACTTCATCCTTTGCTGCTGTCTGGTCATCCCGCTGGGCTTCTTCCTGTGTGCTGGGAGACTGGATTACGCTTTGCGCGTTTCTCCAACCCCGCTCTTCTTCCCACGGGCGCTCGTCTTCACCGTTATCCTCGTCGTAGATTTCGTTCTCTTCCGACGAACTTTTCTCCAGTTCCCTCACTTGCCGTATCTTCTCCTCGGCCTTGATTGCCGCCTGGCGTTTGGGTCGCTCCTCCGGCGCTGACATCTCTTCTTCCGGTGTGGGTGACGGTTGAAAGCCGTACCGATCTCGCGGGCACCAATGTTACGTCCTCAGTTGAGCGACGCCTTCTTGACCGACCTGAATATCAACGATCAAACGAGAGCGAAGTTTATTACGACCGAACAAGTCGGTGCACGAAACAACACTAAATCAGACATGCAATAATATCGACATCAAGGGTGAGCGTGGCGGGAAGTCTGGCTTCGGCTAGACAGGCGGGACCGGGTCTAACAGAGGCCTCTCGTTGATAGCCCATCATCGCTCGTCCGCGCCTGTTGCACCAAAGACATTGCTACATAGTGGAAAGTCCAGTGGTGAACAGTGAGCCTGCGGCAATGCGGTCCATGGCTACAAGGACCGCCGATGCCCACCTAGTACACTTTCAGAGGCACCATCTCGAACGTTTAACATTGAAAACGCGATTCCCGATGCCGCACCGGAAACGAAACAGAATTGCACTCGTGTTCAACGCATCGTTGGTATTCGCAGAACGTCGATATGTGTGGTAATCCACTCGTGAGATCGCAACACAATGCGGTCTCAGAAGATCAACATGGTGACCGTAATAGTCGCAATCAAACCTCACACGATTGTTGGGATGCTGATGGGATCACTCGATTTTTGCAACTCGAGTGTCTCGCCGCGATCCAGACTGATGAGTTGTCGCGAATACGAGATAGTCGCTCGCACGTTCGGTTCGCCAGACTGAAGCGGATCGCGCAACTCAACGTCAGTCGACAGCTTTGCAGCCGCCGCGAGAGGTCGATTCGTCGCTCCCTTCCCGAGTTCCTGTTGACGCGCAGCTGATGAAGACGATGAATTCACTGCTTTTGTTGCTTGCGATGCTCGCCAGTGCGCATTGTGAGTTTCCGCATTCCGTCTTCTCTCTTCAATTCGGTGATTTTGCAGCGCGGCCCAAATGCATCGCCAAGGACATGGAGGGCCTGCAGGTGGTTGGATACGCACTCGAACGCGTCTTTCGGTTGACCGATTATAGCGATGTTATCGATTTGGATCACGAGTTGTATAAGCAAGTAAGCCTTCGGCGCTATATGAAGATTTCTGGTAATCTCTAACTCGTGTTCTATGCAAATTATCATGCTTTGTTTAGATTTTGGAAGAGTCGTGGAGATGCACCAGGGGTTTACCACAAGTTGTTTGTAATGCAGTACGGCGTAAAGGGAGCAAGGAGACAAATAGAAATACGGGGTGAACAAAGCATCGATACGGATTCCTGGAATTTTGATGAAGAGAGTTGGTCTCCGAATGATTACGCTGCACTTTCAGTTCTCAACATCACGTGTGTTGAAGTTTGCTATCGTCATATATACTCGATTTTTATTTAGGTCTCTTGATGACCCAAAAGAACGGATCGTATCGGAAGCTATTTGGACCAGGTTGCCTCCTGATTTTGATGATTTTGCGTCGTTTGTGTACGACGACCGCTTATACTACGCAGGCGGATTCACAGTTGGTGAACTAATAGAAAGACG